>JAXBDA010009203.1:0-13050 GCA_036023075.1 Gaultheria prostrata
TCAGAGTTTTGCCATAATCAGTAAACATGGTAAACTATTTGTGTCTCAACATCGTTCTCCACGACCCGATTCAAAGCCAGTTGAAAAATCCTCAACCCAATCAAAATCATGAAACCTCAACTCAGCCGAACCCCCACACAACCGATTTAAACCGAGTCGAAAACTCCCACCCAGTCAAAACTGCAACGCCGCCAAAAATCCAATTGAATCGGAAAGCCAACCAAGCAGGAAAAATTAAAGATTCGGGGCAAAATAACTCTGCATGCAACAAACGATTAATTCAGATATCAAATAAATATAAAAAAAATGAAATTTTGATAGTTAGATGAACTTACGAATTCGGGCCAACCATGTTGAATCGTCTTCCTCTCATCCGTTTGGGGTTGGGATTGTGTGTAGCAACTGATGATGGCAGGAAAGAGATAGGGATGGCGATCGGCACACGCTCGAACGAGTTGTTGGTGAGGACGATGGCAAAACCCAGAGAATGAACAATGGGCTGGGGATTGAATTATTGTTGAAGAAAAAATAAAGCTGGCGTTCCAGGATTCCTTTCTTCTTTTAAAAGGGGATGATGAAAGCTAGCATGAATTGGGGGATTTGATTTTATCCTCTAATCCCTAAATTATAGGGGAGATCCTCCAAATTTTTAAAATGGTCCACTTTCTACCGCCTATATGCAACTTTTAATTTAGTCCTCAATCCCCTAATATGTTACACATTATATATAATGTAAAGGACAATTTAGGATTTATTTGAATCTCGAGATGAAAACATAACTCCTTAAAAGGCTCAGGATAATTTTCTAATTCCATGTGGATAAAAGGATGATTATTTAAGTGCCCAAAAGATAAAGAATCCCCAAAAGGACTTGTCATATGGACTCTGGAGATCTTTTCTACTGCTGAAAAAGAAGATTTCTTAGCCCAAGGGAGCAATTGAGCCCGCAGAAATGAAGGCAATTTAGCCCAACCTTGGATGACAGTCAATCCTCCATGCTCAAATTTTTTATTTTTTTTTAACCAGGAAACATAACATGTATTAAGCCAAATCGCAATTACAAAGATGATTATGCGCAAGACAATGAGCCAAATCTCAGTGTTTCGGTGCATTTTTTGCTATTGGATTACGTGAGAATCTAGGTTAAGAAAAAACTACCCACAGAATTCAAAGAAAAAATAAACCAAAGTACCGATAGTCCGATACAAACAAAGTCGTGGACAAAGATTTGATTCGAAAAGGTGCATGAGCTGCAGATATCTCACATGATATTTTTTTAAAACATCGCATATATTTATGTGAGAGTAATTTCGGTAATACCGGAGCACATTTACATGGTGCTCTGAATCACTCGAGCACCGGATATTTACATGTGGTCTGTACACTTAGTCATGAGCCCCATAAAAATGTGTGGCATTGAAGTGTACCGACTTTGCTATGGATGCACTGAATAATTAGACAATGTACCGAGCTCCAGGCTGTACCACAGTCCGTATTGGTCAAGCTAAATGGTTGTCAAAAGTACAGAAAACACCTACATGTATTAGAACGAAAATGTTAGGATACAGAAAAAAGAATTTCCAAAAAAGTTCAAGAAAAATAAATCAACGGTCCTAAATCTTTTCGGAGAAACTTTTCCTGTATCTACTCTGTATTAAAACAATCAATTGTAAAAAAATAATCACTTAACAGTTGAAATCTTGGCGCGCCGTCATTCAATCCAACAGCCGGCTCCCCTCCAATCAATCAATGTATATAATGGGTTGGACTGAATAGTTATTTTTTTAATAACCGACTAACTTACGTATATCTCGAATAATTTTGAGAATCTAAAAGTAACCACCGGGTAAATCTTGATTAGATGAAATTGCTCCTTGTATCATATTCCGTCAAGTTTTTTCTAGAATCATTAGTAGATTGAGACTTGAAATATCAAACTTTCAGATCATCATAGTGGACCCATGATGGATCCCCTTTCCAAGACCACTCCATCGAACAGACCAGGGTGGAGCCATCACTCTTTTGAAATCCATCCCCTGGCATAACATGGACCCCAAAGTTAAATTCAGGTATGTGCATTGAATTCTTTTAACATTATAATACGGGGTGTCCCGAGTCAGTTTTTTATATATCTCAGACTAATCGCTATAATTTGTTCTGCAACTATTTCATACGCTTATGCGAGAGAATGAAGTGGCTTCAATTGTAGCTAGCAAAAACGGACAAACTTCGAGAGCTTTAAGACGGTGCAAATCCCAAAGTCTCTAAGACCACCATTAACGTTGTTCTCACACGGTCATAAAATTACCATATAGTCTCATAACTGAAAATCGAGGCCCACATGGAACATAGGCCTTATAATACAATGTCTTATGTTTAAGAGGGAGAGAGGGCAAGAGAGAAAGGATAGGGAGTTTCAATGTACTATCAAATGTATATTAATCAGACGATGGCTACATTATCAGTATTGAAATAACTCTCTGTGAAACTAACAACTCTTGACAACTTAGGGGTGCACACCGGTTCGGAAGCCCGCCCATCTCAACCCATTTTATTTAGGGTTTGAGATAAATATTCATACCCATAGAATTAGGCTGGGTTGAGATTTTAAGCACATTCACTAAATGGACTGGGATTGGGAAAATCCCTTGTCCCGGCCCGCCTGATTAAAACATTATTTTTATTTTTATTGGAGATATAAATGTATGTTGTTACAATCATAAGTCCTAGTTGCTTAGGGATTTTTTTCTTGAAACAGCGCATCTCCTCTTATTAAAGAATACAGGTTTCATCTTTGTCTTCTTGCTCTTCAATTTCTTCTCTTTTTTTAACAGTCATTTACTTTAATAGTTTTGTGAGAACTTAAAACTTTAACTATAATAATTATGGTTGTGAATTCTAATTTGTGATCATTATGGTTGATTAATTTATTTTTGTGATACACTTTAGAAAACTAAATAGGCTTGTTGGATGGGTTTGAGATAAATTAAAATTTTAACTGGGTTGGGCTTGGACATATTAAATAAAGCTCGATTATTAATGGGTCGGATTTGGGCTTACACAAATCTCGTATTATCTAGTGTAAGCCTCACCCGAACACAGCCGAGCCTGGTGTATGTGCACCCTACTCGACATGATGCGCAAATGATGTTTCCCTAGAAACTTCTTGTTATTTAGTTATATAAAGCAAGGTAATTACTATAATTAATCAGATGTCCAATTTTAAAAACCAACCTCGCAAGTGTATGTGCACCCTACTCGACATGATGCGCAAATGATGTTTCCCTAGAAACTTCTTGTTATTTAGTTATATAAAGCAAAGTAATTACTATAATAATAAATCAGATGTCCAATTTTAAAAACCAACCTCGCAAGTGGTGGCTAGAAAAAGTGGTGGCTAGCTCATGCGGTAGAGCTCTTGGATGCCCCACACTGTATTTCGGGATCGAACCTCACTCCCCCCTCCCCTCATGTAATAGATTAGGAATGACGGATGACAAAATTTTAAAAACCAACCTCAAATCTATAAGTGTACACGTGGGCTGACAAATTAAAAATAGAGGAATTAGTCCTGTATATTCATGGACCTACGTAATATGATTGCTGGAGATAAAATTACATCCATCGTAAGAATAAATAAAATAAAGTTTTGGACACCCTGATTAACCAAAAAAATATATGCGCAACATGAGGAGAAAGATTTCATTTGAGTTAATTTGCTAGGTCTATATGTGCAGTGTAACATACAATACATAAAGCAAGGTTGTGGGAATTGATCTAAATGGTATAGACAACCTAGAAATTCAATGAAAAGGGGTTAAAGCTAGCCCGCACATTGGAATTGCAGACAAACCCGTTCCGCTAACGAGTTTTTTTTTTTAATTTTCTTGGCTTTTGACGCTTTTTGAGATTGGTCATTCTCTCACAATATATCAATTAAAAACTCTAAAAAGCATAAAAAAATATTAAAAAAAACCTTAGTAGAACGGAACCTAACCGCTGCAGCTGCTGCTGCATGTTGCAGACATAAGACAATGTGGCACCATGGTGTGCTATCCAATTTACCAAACTTTATTTTGACTTGATCGCAACAAAATTCCGTATGATCGATTGAACCAATACAAGAGCTGACAACACGGGGAAGGATGTTGAGAAAAAAGAAAGAACAGATGAAAGAAAGAACAGATGATCTACGTTACATTTATAGAGGTTTAGTGATTACCCTAAATGTGAGCTGACAGTTAACTAAGGCCTTATTCCATTAACTCAAAAAATCAAAGCCAATTTATTACGGTTTTTGAGACAGGTCATTTTCTCATAATACATCATATAAAAAGTCGTGAAAAACTAAAATATCACCCTTAGCGGAACGCCCACTAATTGGCTTACTATGGCTAATGAGTAGTTAAGGCTGCAACTTGTGGAGTGGGTACCCATTGAAAGCGATATTCAATTTGTTTAGTCCGACTAAAAAAAGGATAGTATATTAGAAAGTTTGTAATTATTGAACCAAAGGGGGGCCCACTTCATTGCGACTTTGGAGTTGGAATATAGTGACCAAGTTGCTAATGAATAATTATTTCTTATGGAGACTTATTTAATTAACCTGACACGTGAATCCATGTGAAGAGGGGCCTCCACGATTTTTTCTTATATATAATATACTCCAGTTTCCGGGTCAGTTTAACTTTGGAAGACCAACCTCACTGTCGTCCACTAGCGGAAAACCCATTTAAAGCCAGCGAAAACAATTATTTGAACCAGCCCCAAAAAAGAGTTAATAGTACCTCAAAAGCTTTGAACCTGAGTCTTTAGGATGGAACAAATACTTAAGTTTTCGATGTTGCTATGTATTCTTTCACGGTTGATATAATTTTGAGTGTTAGAAAATGTTAGGGAAATTTCGCCAAAACTCTTTTATTTGTCCGTTCTGCAACTATTGACTTAAGTAAAAAATGGCTTTAGCACTTTAAGTCAATACGCTAATTAAAGACAGGTCGATCCGCTAACTTTGGAAAAATTTATTGGAACAATCCGACTTAAGGATGTTATTTTACCTTTCCACCCAGTCTGAGTTTGGAAAAATTGCTTGAAACGATCCAACTTTTAAGAATGTGCGCTCCCGTTGTGGAACAACATATCTTTATACTGCGAACCTTGAGTCAAGAGTTGCGGAACGGGAGTACGTAGGGTTTTGATTATAACACCTGCATCGATCTAGGCCCTCTATTCCAAATATAATGAAATTTTTTACACAAGGCTTCTCTCGGGTTAAAAAGATTTACATGGACCAATTGGGAAGGAAGTTAGTATTTTTCTTGGACTTTTGGCTATTTCGATCGCCAGTAATTCGTCCACAAGGTGTAAAAATCCATTTTGTTGAACTGAAGTCTCGAGTACAAACAAATTGCGATAGCTTTAAGGCCAACATCATAAGAAGTAGGAACAAATCGTTTTCAGAAACAAAGAAGTTGCATGGGTGAATCATATGGCTTTGCTAATTGTTTGGTTTAGAGTTTTGAGATAAATTTTGGGTTAAGTGATTTTCACAACCCTCTATCCTATCCCTTTGCACTCCCTGTTTTTGTTTTTATTCACCGTATTCCCGGATGCGGAAACTTATGTAGGTATACAAGTCGTGATAGTTCTTTTCCCAAAAGGCGTTCGTCGCTTCGGCGGATGACCGTTGTATCGTCCTTGCCTACTTGATTAGTCAATGGGCTTGGGCGGTGCTAGCGTCTCAAACCCTTACATTTTGAGTCACTTTTTCCATATAAAGAGCAATTTGATACGTTTAAGTGAATAAAGACAAAAGAAAAAGTGCAAATGGATAATATGGAGTGTGAAAATCATTTCCCAAATTTTGGAGATAATAGTTTGGTATAGATTTGTGTAATTTTTCGTCTTTAGTAAAATGTTTTATGGAATAAAATTTTAATAAACTTTTTTACTTTTTGAAAAGAATTATACAATATACATTCATGCGAAACTTGAGCAATACAATAATTTACTGGAGCAGGCGATCGATTTTGCAAAGAGCATTGTGCCCTAGGTGGATGACAAATTTCTCTCTATTACCTTCTTTTTAGCAACTTTAGTATTATATTCTCTCTGTCCGGATTTGTTTGTCCCTCGTTGTATTGCAACCGGATAAAAAATTAGTGATATCTTTAAATTGGTAAGTAATTATATGCCCAATATGGATTTTGTTTATTAGATCTCGATTAGTTCTATAAAACAATATTTTTTAAAATTACATAAAACATTATAAACTATAAGATATAATTATTTGAAAAATGACACAAACTCCCAAATGAACTAACAAATTCGGACAGAGAGAGTATTTAAGATGCAAGACAAATACGCTCTTTTATGAGTTGAGAGAGTTCCAAATTTCTTACTATTAAACTGTAATTCATACTTCTCATCACAATGACTAACTAATTTAGTCGTACAAGATATAAACGTGAGCTCCTATTCTAGAAAATTGAACGACTCCGGGTGCAATTGTGTTCGGGAATTGTGTCCGAAAATTGCGTTTCTAGACTTGTCCGAATTATAGATAGCTTGGCATCCCATAAGCTCCTCTTTATTACTCACATTAGGGCGTGGGCGTATATATCATAATCTTCAAGGAACCCTAAGATGATCGATCAAGCCACTTCACCTATCATGTTTCTTTTCCATATTATACAAGATAACCATAACTCATCACTGATTCACTGAGGCCATAAATTAGACAAACACATGAAGAAAAACAACTATTTTGTATATTTATATTGATAACGGAAATCATGATGTTATGCAGATAATTGTAGGGTTAGAAAACAAGTACTCCCTCTGTCCTATTTTAACCGACTCTTTTGGAAAACGTATATTTTTGTGAACGTTAAAAGATGTACTTCCGTAGAATGTTTTTAGAGTTTTTTTGCACCAAATTAAAAGTACTCAATGAGCACTTTAATTTGGCATAAAAAATTGAAAAATTATATAGAGAAATGTCTTTTGTAGGATATCGAAATTGCACGTATTTCCATAGTGGCCACTTAAAATGGGACGAAGGGAGTACTTGAAAGTGAACCAAACTATATATTGCAAACACAAAGAAACATAATACACAAAGGCCATGTGTAAATTATTTCCACCGCCGGTGGAAACAAAAGTTTTCTCTATATCGATTCCATTGCGCCACATGTTCATATTGTACTATTTGGGACTACTGTTTGGATACATGGCGCAATGCAATCGATTTGGAGGAAACTTTTGTCTCCATCGGCTGTGGAAATTAGGGCTGCCCAGCGGATCATCCGATCCGCCAATCCGTACCATCCGTTGATCCATCCGAGGTATATACGGATGGGTTGCGAATCCTAAAAATCCAAATCCGCTTTGACCGGATCGGATCTGTAGCCGAACCGGCCGAATCCGATCCGTGGACACCCCTAGTTTCGAGTTGAGGATTAACTCCAGCACATGTTTTAAGCCACAAAGTTGTCAGTTTGTTGTGCATTTAACAGAATAGTAAACTCAATGGGTAGGAGATACTTGAATGCTTTATTAATCTTTACTTAGTGCAGTAACTGGCGTGGTATAACTCTTAGACCTGAGCTTGATTTTTGTTGACTTCTCATTCAGAAATTGTTTATTTGCATATTGGTTCAGAGCTCATAATTATTACTTCTTTTCTTAGAAAAAAGTTGTCCCAGACTTCCTAAGTGAATTTACTTTCCATTCCGATTCTTGTGATCTTGTTCGAACTGCTTAGCATGCCATCTTTTGACAGTGGGTGTGGCATGTGCTTGCATTCATGCTTGTTGGTCTTCTGTTGTATCGGAAATAGTATAATGATGAGCAAAAAACTCTTGAAAGGGTATACAAGCAAGCTCCAATGGAACTTCTTCATATTTTGTCTCATTTAAATCCACAACCTTCCCAGCTGAGATATCTCCAGTACATCTCCAGACGAAATTTGATGGAGGAAAGAGTTGCCGACCAGTTGTCCGCCAAATTGATCTGGAACCGATCCGCGAAATCCGTAACCGATCCGATCCATCCGTATGTCGCCTACGGATGGTTACCAGATCCTAAAAACCCAAATCCGCTCTGACCGGATCGGATCGAATTCGTATCTGAACCGGCCGAATCCGATCCGTGGACACCCCTAGTGGAAATAACTAAATCTCATCATTCAAAACAAAACATTGTTTTTATTATACACACAAAGGAAGCAACACAAAAGAAAACAAGCTTAATTTACATAGGGTACCCTATATAACATTGTACAATAGTATGCATTTGAGATTTCATGGCAACCTTCCTGTCCAGTACACTTCTGAACTGAACTCTTGAAAATTGATGATCTCTCTCACTCTCAATACGGAGCGCGGGCATGAGTCCAAGCATAGGGATCATGACTAATTTGAGCTCCATTAGACAATAAATTTGGTGGCATGTTGTAAATTGGGAAAGAATAGGGATCAGGCAGGCGAGGCTCTTGTTGTCCCCCGTTACTTTCAATACCGGGGGACAAATTCCCGTTGCTGGCACCGGGCAATTGAGCCTCATCATCCTCATCCTCCCCCTCTAAAGGCAATCTCTCATAGGTTGCGTTAGTGAAAGTGGTGGCAATGACCATCACTGGCCCTGCCGCCACAAGTGATCCAACCACGCTTCCTCCCACCACCTGTCCCTGTCCACCGGCCAGATACACTGTTAGGCCGGTGGAACCAGGCGGGGACGGTCCAGGCAAAAAAGTACCAACGAGTGATAAAATCTCAAACCTCCCGTGGAGCGCCACCACGGCACCCGGCGCAGCCGGCTGCCTTAGAGTCACGTTGGCTACGGAACCACTTCCACTGAGCACACAAACTCCCCGCTGACGCCTCCGGGCGAACACGGCTATGCTCTCGGCTACATCGGTACCTCCGGCTACCTCCATGATATGACTACGGAGCGCGTTCGGGCTATCCCTAGTCACGAAAACCGGTGGTTTCGGCTTGTTTTTTGAACCGGGAGGCCGGCCTCTAGATCTACGAGTACCAACCTCGACCGCGCCTTCTTTAGGCTCGTCTCCGTCTCTGTCTTCTTCTTGTTCTTGTTCTTGTTCTTGTTCTTCTTCTTCTTCATCTCCGTGGCCAGAGCTAATCGCAACCGGCTCTATACCCGGCAGGCCTGGCTGGCCTCCGGTCCACCACCGGTTAGCCAGACTTGCAAATTCAATGAACACTTCTAGAAGTAGAGTGGGTTTTTTTTTTTTTTTTTCTTTGAGTTAGTAAGAGTATGTAGATTTGAGTTTGAAGAAGAGATGGGGATGTTGAGAGAGAGAAGAGAATCAGATGCAGTGTTTATCTTTAGTTATTTTTGGGTGGAATCAAAGGAAATAGAAAGCTGTGCGGAGCGGGTATGGCTGACGTGGTCCTCGTTCACGAATATCCGGTCATCTAAAAATACAACGGACGGCCCGGATTAAAACATACTTTTCCTTTTTTTCAAATCCTTCCGGCACTTTCAATCTAGGCTGTCCGTTGCATGTTTGGACGCAGGATGTGAGGGGGCGGACACCATGTGGTACCCATAAGGAATTGAAATTTTTTTCAGATAGAAATGGGGTTGAAGATTAACCAAAAATAAGACACAAAGACACAAAAATTTGTCATTATTTGAGGATAGTAATTCTAATTGGCTGGGGCTACCTCCCTTTACGCGTAAGCATGTGAAATGGCTGTGGGAGAAATTGTAGGAATTAGTCCGAAGTGCACGCAAGTTGGGCCGAGAAACCCTACAGTACACACAAAAAAAAGACAAACAAAAAAAGGAAGAAAGAAGTAGTATGAAAAAAAATAAAAAATAAAATAAACCCTTGAACGGAATCAAAGACAAAAAGGAAACATGAATTGTAGTGAACTTTTCTTGTTCTGGATGAATCACTCTCTCTCTCTCTCTCTCTCTCTCTCTCCAAATTGGTGGTGGGGGTGGTTAGTTGAGTAGGGAATTTAGGGTTATGGGTTTCGTTTTGGAGAATTTCTCAGGAGCAAGTATAGCTAATGTGGTACTTGCTCGCACGCATTCAGCCGTCTAGAAATACAATGGATGACTCGGATTAAATCATACTTTTCCTTTCTTTTTTTCATTTTTCATTTTTTTTAAAATTTCATCCGGTACTTTTAATCCGGCCATTCATTATATTTTTTAACTGCCGAATGTATGAGAACAGACACCAAGTGCTACCCGCACGGCATTGGAAATTTTTGGTTTTGGTGGGTGCGCGGGGGAAAGGGAAGGAGGCACGTCGATGTCTCGTGGCCCGACAAATCAAACGGATAGCTTTGACCCTAAAATTTAGAGAGTGAAAGAGACAGGAAAACCATTTGAGGCCCTATATTTTTGTGTATTTCGATCGAGTATTCTTTATTGGGTTTCTCTTAATTTTTATGAGTACAGGTTAAATTTTTTACATTAATTAATTATTCTTATCGACGAGAATTTTTTTTCAATACATATTCACCAAATTAAAAAATAGATATTCTACAATTGGGGTGTGGTAGACAAGTTAATAGGCACCTTATATCCTCATGCATAAGATCGATGGTCAATTCTAACTAACAACTAATACTTCTTGGATGTCAGAAAAAAAAAAACAATTAAAAAAGAATATTAATTATTTTCTTGTCTTTAGCGTCGTCTTTTTTTAAATATATATCTTTGGCATCGTCTAATGTTTGACTTTTTAAAAAAATTGGTTTATATTTTATAATTTTAAAATTTCTCTCGTCGAGATGAACAATATGGTGTAAAATTATTACAAAACACCAAAAAACAAGTACTAAAAATTAAATAAAACCAACTTTTTTTAGTAAAAAAAGCACTCTAATAAGTGCTTCTTTCTATGCACATCCCGATTGTTTAGTTTGACTACGTATTATCATCTCCGCATCCGGGTTGGGGTTGATAGTTTAGAGTGTCTGAATTAACTTACGCGCACATTGACTAATCTCTAAGAGACCAATTCCACCGTCCGTCCGCTAGAGAAGGGCATGTTACCAAAAGTTTTGACAATCACCATTTTCATATGAGAGAGGAATAAATCAAATGGTCCCGATTGTGTACCGATGGGGTGTGTGGAGCCCACCCCTAGTTCAACGTGGAACGGTTGATTTTGTAGGGTGTAATTTGTAAGGTATCTTTATAAGAAATTTGCTGATCAATCGGATATCGGTAAGTTCTCTGTTTGGAAAATACAAGAGGTTGTCTCTTTGATTATGGGGTGATCACCTCTATTATTGTGTCTTTACTTAGGGCTTCATTCACTCACATTTTTTGGATATCCAGTCTCTCTCAAGCTTTTCAATTCGGAATCCTGTCCTTATGCTTGCCAACTTAACTGGTCCCCTCATTTGGCTATACTAAATTCTGAGTCCTGTCCTTTTTTTTCCCAGCTGGTCCCCTTATTTGGCTATTCCCTCGAAAAAAAAACTTAAACCTGTTTTTTAGTTTATTCGTTTTGGTTTTATTCAAAAAAAATTCGCAAATGTTAGTTTTGTATATAATTTTTGTAGTTTATTAGTTCCTCTCGAGACGAATCTAGAGAGTATAAAATTATAGTCAAAACTAATTTTTTTTAATAAAGCAAAAAATATGTGGTTTATTGAATTAATTTTGGTTTTATTCAAAAAATAATTAATTTTCCCTATAATTTCATACTTGTTAGATTCGTCTCGTGAAAGAAACCAATAAACCACAAAAAATTGTCGCAAAATTAATAAATACTTTTTTTTTGCTTGGCTTTATTCAAAAAATCAATTTCTATTTTTTTTGCGAAAGGGATGCGAATTCCTAAACTTTTTGCTTGTCCTCTAGTTTGGCTAGTCATTTTCATCTAATCTTAAAACATCCACCAGAACAATTCATAAAGAAATTGGCCCCACCTCGGCCCTATTGAGGCGGCCGGTCTAACATAACCTAGCCAGTCTAATTTGACACGACCATACTTCGTTCATAGACTCATGGTAAGTATCATTCATATTTTTTTTTTTTGTAGCGTAACCAGAAACTTGTATCAGCGAGGGAACAATCTGACACATAGTTTTAAAAAAAGAAGAAGATAATAATCTATTTTTTAAGAACTTGAAACACGTAATTAATTTTATTTTCTACTATTTCTTCAACATCTTTGTTTGAAAAGTGTTTAACTATCACATTATCTTAAAGTAGATACGAAAAAAAGAAAAACAATGATATGTTTCAAACAAATTTATAATTTTCATTATTATTTTCACATATAAATAAGTAAATTTTCAACTCTAAATGAATCATCTTCAACATTAAGAGAGAGTAGTTGTTGATTGTACATTTTAGAAGAGTAAGTACGACAGAAAGAAGAGAGAAGGTCAAAAGAGCCTAACTTGGCTTACATTTTGAGATGAGATAGTAATAATACACGTGGTAATTTGGAGGCTGAAATTGAGAGAATGAAAGCGTGTTGATGAGTAATATACTTCCTCTGACCCTTTTTAAATGTGTTGCTTTGTAAATCGGTTTTATTACCAGCCGGTCACTTTTCCCTTGACTAATTACCGTTTAGGTTAACCACTTTTCTTAAATACGTGTAACTCCAAAGCCCTTGCTAAGTTACGTTTCTACCCTCAGCTTTAGAATGGGCTGCTGCCGCGCTTTTGTTCGTCATCTTCAAAAGAGAAACTGTAAGCTCTGTCTCTCTCTCTGTCTCGCTCTCTCTCTCTCTCTAAAATTGATCTCGATTCAAATCGGTAAGCGCTCTCTCTCTCGCTTTCTCTCTCTCTCAGACACACATACACACACAAAGATGCAAACGTACATACATTTTTATAGATCGATTTAGGTCGTTTTTAATGTTCGATTGAAGCTACATTTTTCAATTGTACAGCCGCGCAAAGAGATTGGTTGCCAGATCGATTTAGGTCGTTTTTAATGTTCGATTGAAGCTACATTTTTCAATTGTACAGCCGCGCAAAGAGATTGGTTGCCAGATCGATTTAGGTCGTTTTTAATGTTCGATTGAAGCTACATTTTTTG
>JAXBDA010009204.1:0-13049 GCA_036023075.1 Gaultheria prostrata
AGTTGGCGTGTGGATGTGCATGCATGACTTCATGTTTTGAAAGCTAATTGGACGAGTTACATGATCATCTTGGACTAGTAGTGCTTTTTGAAAAGATGAACTTTTAACTTGTAATTCATGTATTTTTGACTAGAAATTTGGATAGACTATTCGACTTATGTATTTGATTCGGTACACTAAACTCTTGACTTTTATTGACTCTGAACGTATAACTTGACTTTGACCGTGGATGGCGTTGACATCCACGTGGATTATGTACTGAATTATAATTATGAAATTTGGGGCGTGACAGCTAGTAATCGAAAGAACTCGAACACAAAGATGTATGTGGTAGTACTTAGGGTCTAAACACCTTAAGCATAAAACCACGGCCTAATTTACTAATTGCTACTATAGATCAAAAGGTTAAACCATGTGCATACAAGATTAGGAATTACCAAGTTGTCTCAAGATACTCTTAACTCTGCACTTGGATTTAACTTTCCAAGCCCCTTCTTGATTCCATAGCCTCATCGAGTCCAACACCCCTCGATCTCCATATCGAACAGCTCTAGATCATCTGACTATGTTGATTTGAAGGTATGAATGTATGAACTAATTTGCACTTTTAACCCCTTAATTACTTAATTCTATGTAATTGGTCATAATTAATGTATCAACCCCCAAAGTAAACGCAATTCTTGGACCACCCAAATTCCTAATATCCCAGGACCACAAAACTTTGTCTAGGGTTACAAGTCCATGTACCAATCCGTCAGTAACCTTAATTTTCAACCCTTTCCCCACCACCTCCTAGCTTGGGGCCCTTTGGTGTCCCATGCACCACTCTTAGACATGTTACCTTCGCCTCACTTTCCATCTTTGGTAGATGTAGTCAGTATTAGAGACATGAGTTTATATTGGAAATCATATCAATACTTATTTAATTTTTTCAAGAAAAACCTCCTGTTGATCACAGTTCTACCGTTATACAATTTAAGTTATTTTATTGCTTTGCGACAAAGTCGACGTGCCTAAGAAAATAAACAGATTGGATTACTTTTTTTTATTTATTTGGAGTCGGACAGTTAGAGACATATTTGGGTCACGGCGTAGATTCTAAGGAAATATTGGGGCAGGACTTTCAGGCATTCTAGAATATCACATTACTGGAATTCCTAACAAAAAGGCACATAAAATAAAATAAATAAATATCACGTTAGTGGAATATGGAAACCTAGAGATAGAACAAAAAATCCATGCCCACTTGCCAAAGGAATTTCTCAAGTATAAATGCCTGGGAGGCATGCATGCATTTGCTTGGTACTTGGGGATTTATGGAAGGAAGAAACAGAATAAAAAGAGGGGGAAATAGATGGGTGATTGCTGCTTTGGTGTGACTACTAATACTCCTAGCAGTGGCAACACCCGTTCTCACCAGCACCACTGCTTCTGCAGCTACAAGTACTGCAGGCAAACGAGGTGCTCCTATGCAGGCCTCTGAAGAGATGGTTCATCTCCACCAATCTGCATGGTACAGTTCAATCTGCCTCTCCTACGCAGTGATTCTTATATATTTTAACACGCTTCAAGAAAGTTGTCTCACTCACAATATTAGTCATAATCGTCCCCCCTCTTGAGGCCTCTTCGCCCAACCAAGCGGTTGGCCTCTAATTGTTTGATATAAAACCTTTCAATTTATTCCATTAATTTCACAAATAATTGATTTTTAGCCATTAAATAGAGTGATAATAGCAGGAAGTAAATAGTTAACAATGATTGGGGAAGGGAGCAAGCAATGAATAAACTAGAAAAATTACCAGAGGGTTCTGGTGTCGAACCAACTGGCGGCCGGCGCTTACTAACTGGCGGCCGTCGCTTAAGGCCTTTTAGCTACCACATGCATGCGCAAAAATAATAACAAAAGAACAGTGGTTAAATAGTTGTCACCGAAAACGATCAGAAAAACAAAAGAGGCTAGCCAGTTGGGGCTATTTGATCATCCCACTTTGATCCTCAGCTGCTTGTATGTCACTTAAAGCTTGGCTTTTGAGCCTTCGTAGATTAAAGGGGGAAACCAAACTAATAGCGAAGAACTCTTTCGGTTTGAAGGGTTTAGGACACTCTATGCATATTTTGTTTGCTCACTGTTAGAATCGAGCGCTTACCATCTCACCGAAACCCGCAGGTATTAGTGAAGGCGCAACTTTATTTTCTTATCCCTATCGCGCTCAAGCGCCAACGGGTCAACTGAGACTTGGCCACCTAGCCTCCGCCCCGGCAGGATGCTGGACTTGGCCTACCTGGCCTCCGCCCAACAATCACAAATATCTCGTGTATGGAACTCGAAGTTAGGTGTTAATTGTAGGGTTTGAAGCTAGAGCTTCGGATGAGGCAGACGAAGGAAAAGGTGGCTGTATGTAAAGAGAAGATGACGAGATCACGAGATTAAATGAATAAAACTATAGAAGAGATCACTATTTAGTATTTACAGATTTATAGAGCTATATAGGAATCGGGGTTGATGAGGATTGAAGGAAAGTAAATAAAATCTCATGAACTCTCATCAAGATCCTCTCTTGGAGTGACAAACAAGTAAAAACAGCCTGCCCTAATGAGTTTAGGGCGAGCAAAACGTGTTTGAAGTTTATTTGCGTTCCAGAATGTTCGCTGCATAGAATGGTCTAGCGGCCGCAACTTGAACTAGCGGCTGCCACAACAAGTGACGGGCATCAAATTGGCAAAAATGGACCTTGCGGCTGCAACATAAGAACTTGTGATCGCAACCTTTAAACAGCATGACAGTTTAATTTTCGTGGGCTCACTCCAGACACTACCAAACTCTGATTTGCGTGTGCTTTGAACCGTTTGAAATATTGTTACGTACATTTTTTAACCCAGCTGGTCGAAAAATGAATGATTTTGAAAACATGCTCATTTCTTCCTTATTTTAAAATGGATTGAGATATATTATACATCAATAAAGAGGATTTTGAAAGTAATAAAATATAGTGAAATAAAACCATAAAAATAAGGAATTTTGATTTACAAAAAGTGGTTCGCAAGCTGACTAATTCGAAGATTGTCGGTGCCACTGCGGCTAAAATACGTGTCCACTCACTCTAAGTGTCATTTGACACTCCCGTGACCCGTCCCTAATTCTAAGGTGTTTCTTCTTTCCTTAAATGTTCCACAAAGTTCATAGGACTTTCCACACTTCATCAAAGCTTATGGAGGACCGTTTCATCATCGGGATTTGCCCAAGGCGGGGCTTAATTAAGCATTTACCATGCCAAATTGGAGTGTCTATCCTCTTGGTGTGCCATTCTTTCTTGTAACCTCCGTTTTATCTATAAAAAATTACTTTCTTTGCTGATAAAGAAATAAAACATCACATTAGTGGAATATAAAAAAGTCCCTGCGCATTTGCTAAAGGAATTTCTCCAGTATAAATGGGAGGCATGCTTGGTATTTGGGGATATATGAAAGGAAGAACATTATATGGAAATAAAGGGAAATACATGGGTTCATGGTTAATGCTGCTCTGGTGTGGCTACTTATACTCTCACAATTTCAATCCGCAACGGGTGATTATCCGCAACCTTGCTCATAGTCTCTCACAATGTTGATCACATCTGTCCTTTTGTCACGGATGTCATACGTGTGTGTTATTCAAAATTCTACTAATCGAACCACGCTTGCGTTGTTTGAAGGTTGTCGAAGATACGCTCAGTTAAAATTACTATTTTTTGGACTGGGTTGTTGCTCGAAAAGATAAACTGAAGAGTCCCATTCCCAGGGACAGCAGTAGGGGGAACTAGCTAGTGGATAGTACTTATGAACAAGTTCAGCCAAGTACTTATATGAACAAGTTTAGCTAGTGGATAGTCATTTCTCTCTTTTGTATATGCATGCTTTCATTTGTATTCTGTTCTTCTCGATATATCCTTTGTCGAGTTTTAATAAAAACTTTGTTGCCGATAAAAAAAAACAAGTTCCGCCAAGATCTGCAGCATGTCCACCGTTTTGTTGCAAATAACTGAAGCGTCCCATTGCCAGGGACAGCAGCAGGTGTAACTAGTGGACAGTACTTGTGACCAAGTTCAAACAAGATCTGCTTTCATGTCCAACGGCTACATACGAGATTTAGAAGTTTTCTATGTTGCTTTTTCGCAATGTAATAATTAATACAACCAAGTTCCATGTTTGAACGTCTCTGGATTCTAATTCAAAGATTTCTTGGGTTGTAGTTATACACAGAATTTGGGACACGTAATTAGTTGAAGGCAGTGGCGATTCCAGGAGTTCGGAAGAGTGGGGTCATGCTTAAACATCAAATACTTTTACAAACAATAAATCAAAGAAAAACATCACAGTAATGGCGACCAAAAATCTTGTTTCAACAAAAATCACATTTAAAGCTCAAATCTAGCAATACAGATCCATCTCTCCTTATGAAAAGAACAAAACGAGTGACTATGATGCAAACAAGCCATACAAAGAAGTAACTTTTATGAACTCTTATGAGTTATCCAGTAGTGTCACCACCAACTTTAGGGGGTTCATTTATGAATTTTTTAGAAAATTTCAATATTATAGTAGTAAATTTTTTTGCCCATGGGGTCGGCTGACCCCACTCTCCACAAGGTGGAGTCGCCAGAGGTTGAAGACACCATAATTTACCAATTCTTATCACGCGGCCGACGGGGAAGAAAGTATTGAAAGCCCAAAATCACACTTCCATATGGAGGGATCTAGGATATTTTAAGAGACGGAGAGGCGGAAACTTATAAACTAGAATTTCACATATTCACATGGTGGTTGAATTTTTAGGTTTTCCTCACATGTACTTGAAATTCAAGCATGAAATCTAAGGAATAATAATCTAAGGAGTAGATTATCACCTGGGTAATTCAGGGCACAGAATGTTCATCTCATTGTTGCATGCCAAGACTTACAACCACACTGCTCCGCTACAATAACTTCGATAACTTTCAATTTAATATATTGGCTATAGACAACACTAGTAGTGGTGGAGCCACATATAGGCCAATGTCGGCCCGTGGTTGGGTATTTTTATTTTTTTATGTTTTTTTTTTATTTTTTAGAAAAATATGCGGCCTTTTTTTTTATGCAAAAACTAGTCAGTGCTCTTGGGGCGCTATTACTTGGTGTTATAATGTCATTCTCTTATGCATATTTTTGTGGGACTCCAGACTAAATATATGAGTTTTACCTGAATATGTAATGAAGGCCGATATAAAAAGTGGCGGAGAAGGGTGTTAGGGCATTATGTGGCGATGCCTCAGAACCACTGTATAACTAATTTGATAAAATTAATGTTTTGGGTTTATTGTGTTTTATTTTGGACTTAATGTTTCCATGTATTGGGCTTATGTGTTTGTTTTGTAAGTCGGCCAATTGTTATATTAGGCCCAACTCTTTTTTATGTTATCCAAGCCCAAGTCCATGTGTAGAATCCCTAGTATTTAGAGTGTAAGTGGGAATGAAAAAAGATAGCAAGGTCGGCTGCCCATTTTGAAGAAAAAGTGAGATCTAAAGTAGACTCTCTCCTCCCCTGTTTTTTTCTAATTCACGGCTGCCACTGCCGAAACCAAGGCAGTGTGCATATTTGCTATTTTTTTCTACTTTCTTCCATTAAAATCATAGGGTTAACTTGGGTAATGCCAACATAAGTGATATCAGAGCCCTAGGTAGATCAAATCCAACTTGGGAGTGAAGGTTTTTGAAGGGAAAATAAAACCCTAGAAAGTCTACAACAATGGCAAGTTTAAGCAATTAACTCATGGGAGCTCAACAACTAGCTTTTCCTCTTTTCAATGGAGAAAATTATGATTTTTGGAGTGTGAAGATGAAGACCTAACTCAAGTCAAATGATGTTTGGGAGTATGTAGAAGATGGGTTTCAAGATCATGAAGGTATGGAGGTTTTGACGGAAGGGCAAAAGCAACAATTGAAGGTAGATGAAAGGAAGAATGCAAAAGCCCTCTCCATGATTCAACAAGGAGTTACCGACAATATTTTTCCAAGAATCATCAATGAAACCAAAGCTAAGAAGGCATGGGAGATTCTTCACAATGAGTATAGAGGCAATACAAAGGTAAAAACCATCAAGCTCCAATCTTTGAGAAGAGATGTAGAGAATATGAAAATGAAAGATAGTGAATGTTTGAATGACTATTTTTCTAGACTTATGGAAGTTATTAATCAAATGAAGACATATGGGGAGAATGTTTCTAGTCAACAAATTATTGAGAAAATCTTGATTACTTTGACACCAAAGTACAATTCTATTGTTGCCGTAATTGAAATTACTCAAGATCTTGCCACTTTGAGTGTTGATGAGTTCCATTAAGTCATTTGAGCAAAGATTGAGTAGGCAATCAGAAAAGTCAATTGAAAGTGCCTTTCAATCTAAGCTAAATGTTAGTACTCCTAAACCCCAAGGAAAAGGATCATCTTCAAGTCATAACCAATTCAAAGGGAATTCGTCTAAAGGTGAAAAATTTGAGCAAGGAGGATGGAGTAATGATATAGGAAAATGAGGAAACAATTTTCAAAGGGGAAATAATTTTGAAAGGGGAACAACTTTCAATCTAGGGGGAATTATGAGACCCCTCAACAAAAGTGTAGAATTTGTAGTAAAGGTAGTCATGTTGATAAAGATTGTTGGTTTCGATGAAAGCCACAATGTCACAATTGCAAGAAGTTTGGGCATGTCAAAAAGGATTGTCGAGTCCCGAACAATCAACAAGCTAATTACACCGAAGAGCGAGAATTTGACGGGAACATGTTTTATGCTTGTCAAGCGGCTTCGGAGCAAAGGAATGATGTGTGGTTTCTTGATAGTGGTTGTAGTAACCACATGACCGGAGATGCGAGTATTTTTTTGAAGATTGATACTTCCATCAATTCTCAAGTGAAGATGGGGAATGGTGTCATAGTCCAAGCAAAGGGAAATAGTACTATTGCCGTGGAGACAAAGAAGGGTACAAGAAAGATTTCGGAAGTGTTATTTGTTCCGGATTTGGAGCAAAACTTGTTGAGTGTTGGGCAACTTGTCGAGCATGGGTACCAACTGCACTTTGAAGAAGGTTCTTGCAAGATTTATGACAAAGGGGGGAGAAATCAACTTGTGGCGAACGTCAAGATGGAGAAGAATAGAAGCTTCCCTCTTACTTTTCGCTACACAAAGAATGTTGCGTTGAAGATGGATGTGCTTGATGACGCATGGCTTTGACATAGAAGATTTGGGCACTTGAATTTCCAAAGCTTGAGGAACCTACAACAAAAGAACATGGTGTATGGCTTGCCGACTATTCATGAAGTCAAGCAAGTTTGTGAAGGTTGTGCACTTGGAAAGCATTACCGGGAGTCATTTCCAAAAGACAAGGCGTGGAGGGCTAGAGCACCATTGGAGCTTGTTCATACCGATGTGTGTGGGCCAATGGATACGCAAACTCATGGAGGTAACAAGTACTTTATCATTTTTATTGATGGTTTTACAAGAATGACTTGGGTTTATTTCATGAGGTAAAAGTACGATATTTTCTCAATTTTCAAAGCCTTGTGGAAAGGCAAGGGGTTTTTTAATGAAAGTTTTGAGAAGTGATAGGGGTGGAGAGTACAATTCAAATGAGTTTGATAAATTTTGTGAAGACATTGGCATGGAAAGGCAACTAACGGTTGGGTACACTCCATAACAAAATGGAGTGGCCGAAAGGAAGAATAGAACCATAGAGTAGATGGCAAAATCAATGTTGCATGAGAAGGGACCGTGTATACGGCGGTTTATTTGATGAACCGGTGTCCAACAAAAGTGGTGGAACAGCTCAAGCTTGGAGTGGGAGAAAGCCATCCGTGAATCACTTGAAAGTGTTTGGTTCCATTTGCTATGCTCATGTTCTAAAAGAAAGGAGGCACAAGCTTGATGAAAATAGTCAAAAGTGTATCTTTGTGGGTTATAGCTCCCAATCAAAGGGCTATAGACTCTACAATTTGAAGACAAACAAACTCATCATTTGTAGAGATGTTCTCTTTGATGACAAAGCTTATTGGGATTGGAAGAGCAATGTGGAGCAAAACCAAGTCCCAACCAATTATGAAGAACCGGAAAACCAAGAAGATGAAGACGATGAGGATCATGAAGCTTCAAACTCAACTCCAACTTCTCCATCGAGCTCAAGTTCCTCATCTCCAAGTTCAACTCCAAGAAGAATGAGAAGCCTCAATGATATCTATGCAAGGTGTAATTTTTGTGTTGTTGAACCGGAGAGTTTTGAAGAAGCAATTAAGGAGGAAGCTTGGAAGAAAGCCATGGAAGAAGAAATTCATGTAATTGAGAAGAACAAGACTTGGGAGTTGGTGGAGAGGCCAAAAGACAAAGAAGTAATTGGTGTCAAGTCGATTTTCAAAACAAAGCTCAACCAGACACCTTAGCAAAAGCACAAAGCAAGACTTGTAGCAAAAGGGTACTCTCAACAACCCAGAATTGATTTTCAAGATACATTTACGCGGTGGCTCGCCATGACACAATTAGATCTCTTGTTGCCTTGGTGGCATCGAAGGGATGGTTCTTGTATCAACTTGATGTGAAATCGGCATTCTTAAATGGTGTCTTGGAGGAAGAAGTGTTTGTCGATCAACCTCAAGGCTTCGTTGTCAAGGGCAAGGAATAAAAAGTGTACAAGTTGAAGAAGGCTTTGTATGGGCTAAAGCAAGCACCCCGGGCATGGTATAGTGAGCTTGACTCCTACTTCATTGAAAAGGGATTTCAAAGAAGTAAAAGCGAGCCCACCTTGTACATCAAGAAGCATGATAACACTGGTATTCTTATTGTTTCACTCTATGTTGATGATTTGGTTTTTACCGGTAGCAATATGAAAATGATTGAAGAGTTCAAAAGAGAGATGATGAAGAAATATGAAATGATTGATTTGGGTCTTTTGCATTACTTTTAAGGCATTGAAATTTATCAAAACAAAGAGGATATTTTCATTTGTCAAAGAAAGTATGCTAGGACTCTTCTTGAGAAGTTCAAGATGAGGGATTGTAAGCCGGTTGCAACCCCCTTGATTGTGAATGAGAAATTGTCAAAAGAAGATGGAAGCAAAAAGGTGGATGAGTCTATTTATAAAAGCTTGGTTGGAAGCTTGTTGTATTTGATCATTTTTTTTGCTAAGCAAAGAATTTATTAATCTTTGAAAACGAATTACAAAGATTAAATGGGCCTGAGACTGAGAACATCAAGGGCCCAAAGGGGAAAAAACAAGATACAAGAAGGGTGGTAAGACACCAACCAGAACCTGAACCAAAAATCAGAAAAAAAAACTTATGAGAGTTGTATTTGATCATTACAAGACCGGATATCATGTATGCTACAAGCATGTTGTCGCGGTTCATGCATAATGCAAGCCAAACTCATTTTGGAGTGGCTAAAAGGGTCTTGAGATACATACAAGGTACTCTTGACTTTTACTATTTTTTTGCCTTTTACTAAAGGTACTCTTGACTTTGGTATTTTGTATGAGAAGAATGTTGAGGCAAAGTTGCTAGGATTTTGTGATAGTGATTGGGCCGGATATGTTGAGGATATGAAGAGCACTTCCGGATATGCTTTTTCTCTTGGCTCAAGTGTCTTCTCATGGGCATTTAAGAAGCAACAAACCGTGGCGTAATCTACCGCCGAGGCCGAGTATGTGTCTGGCATCATTGGCAACTTCTCAAGCTATTTGGCTAAGGAGGATTTTGGAGGATGTTGGTGAAAAGCAAGGAGAAGTTACTCCCATTATGTGTGACAACAAATCCGCAATTGCAATGACTAAGAATCCCGTCTACCATAGCCGCACCAAACACATTGCCATCAAGCATTACTTCATTCGGGAGGCCGTGGAAGATGAAGAGATTCAACTCAAGTATTGTGCAACCAAAGACCAAGTGGCAGATATCTTCACCAAAGCACTTGCAAAGGAGAAGTTCCAATATTTTAGAGAAATGTTGGTTGTTACGACAAATCATTAAGGGGAGTATTAAAATTAATGCTTTGGGTTTATTGTGTTTTATTTTGGACTTAATGTTTTCATGTATTGGGCTTATTTGTTTTGTTTTGTAAGTGGGCCAATTGTTATACTAGGCCCAACTCTTTTTTATGTTATCCAAGCCCAAGTCCATGTGTAGAATCCCTAGTATTTAAAGTGTTAGTGGGAATGGAAAAAGATAGCAAAGGTCGGCTGCCCATTTCGAAGAAAAAGTGAGATCTAAAGTAGACTCTCTCCTCCCCTGTTTTTTTCTAATTCACGGATGCCACTGCCGAAACCAAGGCAGTGCATATTTGCTATTTTTTTTCTATTTTCTTCCATTAAAATCGGACTTGGGGTGGGTGCTGTGCACCTTGGTGCTATGCACCGTGTTGTGCACTCCTCGGCCGTCCGATCATGTTTTGGACGGCCTGGATGCATTCGGCAATTTTAATTTAATTTTGATTTACTTTTATTGGTTAAAAATCGAAGTACATCCGGACCGTCTAATAGACAATCAGACGGCTGAGGGGTGCACAACACGGTGCATAGCACACAAGTGCACAGCACCCACCCCGTTTCCATTAAAATCATAGGGTTAACTTGGGTAATGCCAACATAATTACTCACAAACAAGCCTTAATTAAGTGAATTTTTCCCTTGAAACTATAACTTGTTTACGGAACCCCAAACCTCCACCAATTCGAACCTTAGACCTCCAGTACCAACTCGAACCCAGATCTCCCCCTTGGAAGCCAAGGGTTACAACAAAATAGGCTAAGAGGAATATCTATCCATAAAATGTAAGTCAAACGAGATTAATTTCAAATGAAAATCAAGACATGTTAGATTTTTTAAGGAAAGATTTTTGTTTTTTGCAACAAAAATACTAACATTTATAAATTATGCCTTCACTGGAGTAATTTTCTGGCTACACCACAGACACTACTCTTGCTCATATGCATCAACTATTCATTCTCTAAACGCTTAATTAGACCATGAAAACCCCAACTACATACTCTTACCACAATAAAAAAATCCGAACTCCTCATAAATCCAATGCCAAGAAATGAACCTCCTACTGCACAAATTAGACCTTCAAGAACTATTATCAGTGGTTCCAATAACAATTCTATACTTATCAATTGAAGGATATATGTAGGGAAGTGATCATCCCAAGACCATCAAACTCTTTGAGTCCTGGTTTTTCAACTTTTAGTTTTAATATTATGTAATTCTTCATATGAATTGAATCCAATAGCATTGATGCTAGTTTTTTTGTTTCAGGCTAATTGATCATTTTATGGCCTTTCTTTCATGTAACTTCCTTTTTATTAGTATATCATTCTTTCTTTTCCAATAAAAAAAGAAAAGAAAGAAAACCATCACGTTAGTGGAATATCGAACCCCGGAGATAAAACAAGGTCCATGCCCACTTGCTAAAGGATTATCTCAAAATATAAATGGGAGGCATCGGAGTCGTTGATTGCTGAGATCAAAAGTTCAGATTTGCAAAATACCGAGATGAAAACCATTAGAAACACATCCGATGGCTCACTACAGAACCACCCTACTGTTTTTGTTTTTGTTTGAGTTCTTCTTGTAATACTCCCTCTGTCCCAAATTGCTGGACCCTCTTTCTATTTTGGGATGTCCCAAAATATAAGTCTCATTTCTAAAAATATCCATCAAAATAGGACCACTTTCCAGTTTTACCCTTAAAAAATACTTTCTATCTTAATTGGCTAATCAATTATCTTTTATTTTATGACGGCTTTTATGATTTTGAAAACTTTATCTAATAAAACTAATTGATATCTATCAAACAAGATCCATATTGCATACGTTTTGAGTTTCATATAAAAAATTAGCCCCACAAAATTGGTCATATTAATATTGACTGGATTCGGGGGCAAAACAGAAAAAACAGTACAGAATTTTTATACCTCTTGATAGTTGAATTTCCCAAAAAATCCAGAAAATTAGGACGGATGCAGTATTTTATTATCATTAATAAAATAGTAGTATTACTTTTCGCCGTTCAAACAAACAACAGAACCACCCTACAGTAGTGGGCCCTACAGCATCCCGGTTTCTTTTTCTTTTAGATTGTGTATTGTGTCTCGCACTTCATTCGCTTGTCGTATTCATAATTCCACTCGATGAAAGATGAGACTCACACTTAATTCGTTTGCCTGCCAAAAGTAAGGGTTTTTTAAATCAGACAAAAGGCTTCTGAAGGCCCTAAAAGGCCCCGTTTGATAACCCGACTCATAAGGATGAAATTCATAAGATTATGGGATATGGATAAAATTTGGATTCGACTACATACCAATACCAAGTGCGAGAGGGTATTGTTAATACCCCTTATAGGGCGAATTAGTAGTCCCCTTGGACTCATAGTCCAAACACATTTTTTGGTTACCAAACAAAGTATTATGAGTCCCATGGAATTGGACTAGCTACCAATCCCAAGGGCTAAGGCCTAGTTGTCCGCTTGACTTTATCATCAAATTTTGATAAAATCGACACTAGATTTTATCAAGTGAGAAAGAAAATTTGATAAAATTTCAGATTTTTGCACTAAAAAATATGAAGTCTTATCAACTTTCTTCCTCACTTGATAAAATCAAATCCTATTTTGATAAAATCAAGATTTTATCAAGTGGGAAACTCACCGTGATTTGGTTACTAAATAAAGTTTAGGAGTCCCATGAATTGTTAATCCAATCCCAATAGCTAATATGGTTATCAAACGGGGCCTAAATGTCAACTGACTACGACCTCGCCTCGCGAACCCAGGTGTTCACTCTAGGGAACTCCAACTTGCAATACCATTTGAAGGAAATCTGTGGGTAGACCATGGGATGTGAAAACCATTTTCTTCCATATCCCTCCCAAAGGCCATATAACAGGCAATGCCGAATTGCATGGCTTACCACTTTGGTCCAAGTTGGACGATTTTACCCATCAATTTCATTTTCCCTCTGTTGGTATTTTCGTAGTTTTGGGTGATTTGGTTGTCCTCAAGGG
>JAXBDA010009205.1:0-13042 GCA_036023075.1 Gaultheria prostrata
ATATGTATATATATATATATTTTTCTCTTATTTATTAAATTCTCACGGTCCGGTTCAGTTTATCCACGGTTCTTTTATGAAAATCCATGGACCGAACCGCGAAGCATGGTTTTCTAATTTTTCAATCCGTGTCCAAACCATTAATCCACGAACCTAATCCAAAACCTACGGTTCGGATTCGCAGTTCGCGGATTTTTATTGAAAGCCCTATGTTGAACTACACATACGAGATCAACTTCAACGAGAACAATATTTTGTATGCTTCAATCTTTTCCTGCAAGATGTTGCTGTAAAAAATCTTGGTTTAATTTGAAGCATAATAATGTCACTTCTCTTGAAGCAACTTTGTTACTTATCTTCAATCTGTTTTTGATGTGCATAATGAACCAATTGCTACTGTTTCCTTTTCCAGACAATAGTCACCCATGTAATAACTGAAGTATAAAAAATAATGGGCACGCGGCAATGTGCATTACGAACCTAAAACCAAGGACGGTGGCGAAAATATATACTTGAAAAATAAAAAGACAAACTGCATTACGAATATTCATCCACTCTAAAAAGACAAACTGCATTATGAATATTCCTCCACCTTTGTGATGACAAGTCTATATAATTCAGGGATAAAAATTTATTTTCTATATAATAATAATAATTGTATTTTTTGAAAACCTTGTGGCGGCAGCCGCCACCACCACTTGTCCCCCCGCCAGGGACGGAACTAAGATTTCATATCCAAGGGGGGCCCAATGTAAACAAGAAGACTTTAAAAATTAAAAGTTCAAAAGTCTAAAACACTAAATGGTCTTAATAGTAGCCAATGGAAAATACAATATCTTAGTTCTCTTAACAAATCAAAAGCAACTAGAAAGTGAAAAAATAAAATTTATCTCGATGCGTTACCTCAACCATGAATTATGAATGGAATGCGACACTCCTTTCGATCTCGAAAGTCATCTCTGATTGAGTCAAAACTAAGTTTTGAAGGGATTTCCTCCTCCATGGACAAAACCAAAGCCCCCAATAGCCAATTTTTGAATTATTCAATTCCTTAGTATTTCGGTGAAGTTGAATTAATGAACATTCACAACTCTTTACTTTTAGTTGGGGGCCACCCATATGAAGCTATCAGAAACTCTGTGGTCAAGTTATATTTTCAGTTGGGGGCACCATTACAAGTTTCAACACCCAAAAAAAAAAAGTCGGACTTTTTAATTGGCTGGGGCCAAGGCCCCCAACAGCCAACTAATGCCTCCGCCCCGTCTCTGGCTCCATCCTTGCCTAAAACTAATATATGAAGTTGGGCAGATGGTTTAGCCATTATGCCCTAATTTGAAGCCCAACTTTGAAGACAATAAAGTGAACCTATTGTACGGTACGCTTTTGATAGATAGAGTAAAACTTGACACTTTAAAATACAACAAGCCATAATACAAACCAAACACGCAAATCCTTAACAACCGTCTCATAGAAGCAAAAACATGAAAAGTCATTTTAAAACGTAGAAAAAGTTTGGTCTCAACATTCTTCGTGTCGAATTAATTTAGACGCCACAAAGGTCTTGAGGGCTGTAGGTTGAGCTTTTATGCCGGCATCACTGTAATAGAATTCGAGAAATTCGACATGATCAAAGGGCTTGAAGAGTAAGGGGTGCTCTTCATCCACTAGCTCTTCTGGTGCTTTTATTATGTGTCCTGCTTTTGGGATCGAAAACAATCCGGCAGAGTACCTAAATTGCTACCCAATCAGTCTAATATATATAGTGGTGGAGTCAGGATTTAATTAAGTTCGGGAATGACACTGTTCAATAGCTAGGAGTCCCCCTTTTGTTAGAATTTGTTATCAGTGAAAATGTGAGGAAGGTTACATGTATATTCATATCGTTAAATTTTGTTGTGGTCTTTTTATTGGTCAAACTCTTTTGTAATCGTTAATGAAAGACAATGAAATACTATTATTGTTATGATCCAAACTGACCATTTTTATATAAAAGAATTGTTTACATAAATTGTGAAAACAATATAAATTTGCCTTAATACAGTAGAAGCCAAATAGAATTATCCTAGTGTTAAAAAATATTTTTGCTTCAAACCGGGATGGGGTGGAACCCAGCCCCCACCCGGGTTTGAGTTGATCCGATTTGATTGAGTTTTCGCATTGCTTCTTGTTGAATTACTCGTGCCTAAGGGCAAGAATCAAACCAATCAGGTAAGTTAACTCATATCGAATTAAATACCCATAAACTAATCCGAACACCTCAATTTCAAAAAATATTTACCCCAAAACAGACCCCTCTCAAATTTTGTCTTTCAAACAAAAATAAGGATTAATTTAGTTCTAAATCTAGCACCTACTTTAGTTTTCAAGTATGACATGATTACAATTCACAAGTTATGTTTTCATCTTGTAATTGTATGGATATGCTATTTGACCCTTACTATTTGATTTTTAGATACATTTGTACATGGTTAGTTTATATTCCACATAAATATGAAGTTGGGCAAATTGATTGATCATTTATACAGTCTAACAAGTAACATGGAGCCCGAATTTGGAGAAAATAAAGTCGAGTTAACTTATTGTAAGCTGTTTCTATATCCACTTATATAGACAGAGATACAGATATAGAACTCGACACTTGAACATTATAAGCCGAAACACAAACCAAATGCACAAAACATTATCATCAGTGATGCGAAAGTTTGATTTCGGCATTTTTCACGTCGAATTTAGACACCACAATAGGTCTTAAGGGCAGACGGAGCTTTCTGGCCGGCCTCAGTGTAGTAGAATCCAAGAAATTCGACATGATCAAAGGGCTTGAAGAGTAAGGGGTGCTCTTCATCTACTAGCTCTTCTGGTGCTTTTATTATGTGTCCTGCTTTTGGGATCGAAAACAATCCGGCAGAGTACCTTGCCTCATTTCCCCTCATCATGACGCGATGATAGGGAGAATGGAGCCGACCATTTGTCCATGCCTGCCAAAAGACCAGAAACAAATTTGATCCTTTAAGTTATGAAATTCAGTTTGTTTAGAGCTTCCTAATTTTGCTCCTCAAATAGTTGCAAAGTTGGTTTATGCTCAATTTGAGTCGTGACATCTCATAGTTATTAATTTTTTTTTTAACATAAAAAAAGGTGGGAGGAGGTAACCAGTGTAGCTACCCCCTTTGGGCATGACCATAGGGGCTCCCGACCCGCTGTGAAATATCTGGTTCGAGCCATAATTGTTGTCCGGAATGACAGGCCATCACCTGAGCACCACCTAGGTACTAGATGGATAAAGGGTCCTCCACGCTAGTCCTGCAGTTGGAACCCAAACCCTATCGGATCATGTACGGGAGGAAGGAGCGCTCAAGCTCACTCACCCTTACCATCTAGGCTACACCTTCGGTGGTATGACATCTCATAGTTGACTAGAAATAACTCAATTCTTTTTTAGAAACATGCACTTACGTAGAAAGAATCACCGATCATCGCTATGAAGGAGTCCGGTGAAGGTTTCACATCGATCCACTCCCCATCTTTGGTCTGCACCTCTAACCCATCAACTTGATTCTGATACAAAATGGTGACAATGTTCTTATCTGTGTGTGAGTTCAGCCCAAGTTTTGTGGCACTTGTTTTGGGTCCTTTGTACTTCATGACTCGAAGAAGGTAGTTAGTTGAGTCCATGTGTTCGCGCAAGTACTTCTCCATTTCATAGCTTTCTAGTACCATCCTCCTTATTATCTGATCTAATTCAGATAACTGCTCCGAGTACGATTGTATAGTTTTGCTACAAAAGCAAGAGTTCTTTAGTAAAGAATCAAGAGTTCACTTAGTAAAGAACAACATTACATATAGGATTTATGATTATTACTCTTTCCGTTCCAAAATTTTGGTCCACCCTTCCATTTTTGAATGTCTCAAAATTGTTGTCCATTCTTACTTGTCAATTATGAAAAAAGAGCCCATTTTCTTAATGGACCAGAAGCGTACAGAAGTGTGACGTACAGAAAACGTATTGATCGGCTTGGGAACTCACGTTTGGGTCCCACACAAATGATCCGAGCAATTCATTCATCTTAAAATAATTTTTTCAAAGAGCCCGCAAAAAATCAGCTGAATGAAACGGGGAGATTTTGGATCAAGGACTTACGCACGTCCGATTGAGCTGATTTCTATTGAGACCCCTCAAAAAAAATTTAAGACGAATGAATGGCTCGGATCGTTTGTGTGGGACCCAGACGCGCGTCCCCGAGCCGATCAGTACGTTTTTGTACACCACACTTCTGTACCCATTGAATTACCGTTTCTTAATTGCCCCATCTCATAGTCAAATTCAAACACAGAATTGGAAGGAAAAAATACACGAGACTCTAAAAAGTAATCATCCCATTTCATAAATGAGGGTAGTTTTGAAAATTCATGCCTTTTGAAGAGTAAAATTTTGTCCTCTTAAAAAACTAGATTTCCAAAAGCACCAAAATATTCTTTAATTAAACAACACATGTCCACTATATTCCATCATATTTGCAATCATCTCCAAAAATAACCCCCTAATTTTAGTTTTATCTTAATTTAGCCTTTTAAGTTTTCAAACTTTTGTCTTTAATAATTTAGAAGGCAATTATCGTGCAGCTGTATCATTAAATCAAAGGCTCCAATATGATAGTAATTGCAATAAGTAAGGATCTATAATGGGAAAGTCCAACTCAATCTTCAAGTTTTAAACCAAATGTATACTGTGTTGGCCTAGACGTCATTTTGAAGACTTATTTTTTAAATTAAAATTGCAACTCCAAACCAATCTTCAAACTTCAATTGTTCATTAATTTTTTGATTTTTTTTCTCGAGGAGAAACCCTAAAACAATGATAGCAACAACCACTTAAAGGAATGATGTTGAATTACAAAATTTGAAGGGAACGAAACGTTCTATTGCAATTTTTATGATCTTGTTTAGTTTTTCATGAGCTAGAGCAAGTCCTATTTATGCAACTCTTAAAATATACTCAAGAAAATCCATTTGAAGAAGAAAATCCATTTGAAGAGTGGATGGAGATACTCAAATCGCCACATGACATTCTAGAAAAAAAAAAAAAAAAAGGGGGGGGGGACTTTTTTTTTTCGAACAGGGGAAAAAACGGGCCTTTAGTTTCAACTAAATTGACAAAATACTATATGAAGTTATTGATATATATCAATAACTAGGACCAAAAAAGAAAATATGAAAGTTTAAGGTGCAAAATGCACTATTGACGACATTGGCAAAATGGGGCAAACTGTAATTTATTTACAATACCCGAAATTCTCGTTTCCCTCTGGCCACAACAGATCAGTGAAACCTTTGACTTTCTCAGGGACTGGTGCATCGTCAATGCCCATGCTTTCATACAAGGGCACCGTTGGGTACTGCCCCACATACCCATGATAAGGTTTTTTCGAAGCGTTTTGCAATTTGGTTTGTAAAGGGAGATCGAAAAGCTCTTTTAAAGCACCGAAAATCGCTTTTCGGAGCTCTAATGGGATCTTGTCAAACAATGCTTCAAAGCAGCCGTATTCTTCTAAGGCTTTCTGGACTTGGGTTTTCACTGAGGTCCACTCAGGAGTGCCTGGTTTTAGCCCTGGAGTGGAAAAATCAATGGTGGGAAGTTTTAGAGGAGTTTCAGAGCCCATGATTGGAGGTAATTGAATTTTGAAACGTTTTATTGATTTTGTTTGTGGTTTTGATGAGTTTCAAAGTGTTTTTAGCCTATTTATAATGTTTTGATGAATGGGTTGGGGGTTGTATGCAGGGACGGAGTCAGGATTTTTGTGTAGTGGGGACGGGCTATATATGTGGAGACACTACTACAAAAATGGTTAAAGATGACACACCAAAAATTGGAACAATGACTGTTTTTGTAAAACTGTCATCGAAAATATGAGAGTAGAGTTTTGATGTCAGTCTATCCTAAAAACTGTTATCTTTGCGATATAAGATGACAGTTTAGAATAAAAATGACATTATTATCTCCTTCTTTAATGTTAGTTTCTTTAATGTGTACGAACTAGGATTTTTTTACAAATTATAGCAGGGACGACAGCCCCTACTAACCATCCGGCTCCATCCTTGGTGGTATGGATTTGTTATCACTAGTGAATGGTATGTTTGGATGGGTTTAGGAGACTAAAATATTGCATATTTGATAGGAAAAGCACATGTTTAGGATACTAAAATACCGCATATCTGATAAGAAAATGACATTTGGGTTTTAAGTTTTCGATTAAAAATGGAGGTTTGCTTATTTATGTGTGGGGCAAACATCACAATAGATTTTTTATTTATTTTTTACATCACATTACGATCACACCACAATAGTTTTGTTTTCTCGCAGGACCATATGTCAATATCATGGTAATTAATCAATTAGTTAGTTAAAAAGTCCATCTCAAAAACCAACAGGCACTGGTTCAATAACACAAGTAGAATCAAGCTCGATTGGTCCTAAGATAAAACTCATGGTGTCGCCGCTTTAGGTCCCCAAAAAATTACAATTTCTAAGGGGCCTTCTATATTGGTACCCATCATATTCCTCTTACAATTGCCTTCGCAGAAAGAAGTTTTCAAAGTCTACTAGTCCATCCTCCTTTTTGTTCATCTTTATGTTACCAGTCTCCTTCAACTGAATCATCACTTGGAACGGTTGGAAGCCATCAAGCCTTCAACAAAATGCAAGGATAGTTTTTGCAAAATTGTTATTTTGCATGTTATTTTCTTAGGAAAGTTGCGAAGTCCTAAATTTGATAGGATTACAAGATTGTGATTCGTAAGTCACCTCGCTTAATTTGGTTTGGTTCTTGCTAAATATTTAGCAAGGACTAGAAAACACCATGCATAGACGGCAACTATTGCTGAATAAATGAATTAGGTCTCTAGGCCTGTCGTCTTTAATGCCTTCTTGCTTTGATTTTGGGGCATGGTAGAAGGATATAATGTCGCTTGAGTTCCTTGATTTTTGAAGGTATAAGAGGACCGTTATTTCAATGCAAAACTTTTTTAGCGCAGCCACTTTGTGCCTATACTGCCAAAGGTTAGATTTGTCTTTTAAACCTCCCGAGCCCATACCCCCATTGAGGGGATTACAGGGTGCTGTCATTGTTGTACTGTTATTGTCGTTCTAGAATCAAATAATTACACAAATCGAATGAGGATTTCATTTGAAATAGTCTATTCAATCATAGAAGTGGTCCTCATATGGTGTGTTTTCTAGTTTTTGTCATCCTTTAAGGTGATCCTGGCAGTTTCTTGCACCATATTTGCTATTTTATCGAAGGGAATCTTATAAAATACTTGCCTGAAAGAAAACAGATGCTTGAAAGAGCCCCTTCTCTTTGTTGTGACTCCAAATATATTTCCAAAGGTTTAATATGACAAACATTTCCGGACTGTTTTGGCTTACTGCCTTACTGGCTATGGACTTTCAGCTGCATCAGACGCGCTACTTACTGGCTATATAGCTCAAGTCAAAGAAAGAGAGAATAAGGAATATGTCTTCAACCATGCACCTTCGACCTCTCTCCGACTGTTATGTTAACCTGTCTTTCCGGGGAAGACTCAAAGATGCAGCTAATCCCGCTAAGGCAGCGACTTGTGCATTAACTGATCTTTTATTTCATGATCCGATCTGATCTGATCTGATCTGATCCGATCCGTTCCTCTACTATGTCTTGATATATTTAATATCAAGTTGATCGAGAGTCGGTAAAGACTTTGTGAAATCAGATTTGTCTGAAAAGAAATGAACGGTTAGAGTCTGATGCAAATATGTTACGAATATGTCTAAGGAACCTAAATCCTTGCATAAACGTAAAATACATCAGACACTTAAAAAATAAATTATTCGAATCATCACGAGAAAGGATCCCTTCCTCACAACTTTGGGATATGTGGGACGTCCATATGGGTGGTAAGATAATTGTTGGTTCAATTATCTTTTTTCTATTTCAATAACGGACTGCCAAATGAAAAAGGAAACAAACCGATTCTAGCATCGCCGAGAGCTGGCAAGCTGTAGTAATTTCCGAATTCACCGTCATCAGGTTTCTCGAGCGTCCCCAGTAATCTCCGAAAATCATTGTCGATAGCTGAAATTCATCAATCAATCTTGAAAACAATTCGATAGACACGAAACCGAATCTGAACGGCTAATGAAACTTCGTCAATTTTGTGAATAGCAACTATGGAAAATTCTGCATCAATAGTTGTTTTTTGACTTTTAGAAAATCAACGGAGACGTTCATTTCAGTTACCGGAAATCTGAGAAATGGCGAAGGTTTACACAGCACTAAAGTGTAAATGTAATTGGCTCAATCCCGCCGACAGAGTGGCGGTCGGAGAAACGGTAGCGGCGGTTGAATGGAGACGCGTCGGCTGCATTCGCATGCCACGCTATAGGACAGGTGGCAGGGGAGGCTTTTTTCTGTATTTTCCACGAGGCATGTCTCCAAAACGACTTCATTTCTTTTAGTTCTAACTTCTAAGAATTCTTAGGTAATACAAGAACGATTTCTATGTACATCGACTATTATTTAATGATCCGAAATATTTTTTTTGTAAAAATTATTATAACACATATAATGTATGAATATCTTGTAAATAAGTTACATATTACTCTCTCCGTCCGGATTTGTTGGTCCACAAACATACTTTTTCAAGTCCGAAAATGTTTGTCCATTTGTAAAAGTTAAAAGGTAAAGTATGGAGAAAGCACATAAAAAGTGATGAAAAAAAAAATAATGGAAAAAAAATTGGAATCCCCAAAATGGACCAATAAATCCGGACGGAGGAGTAGTACTCAATCTAAATGAATTTGTATTTCTCAAAATAGATTGAGATATATTGAATCATATCCCCTTCCATATCAACAACTCTTACGAGACTTGAAATACACTTTCTAGCTATCTCAGTAATATTTTAATGATCTAAGACATTCATGTTGTAGAGCACAGAAAAATACAAATCACGTTAAAATTTCATATTAATTGAAAATAAGTTAGTACTTGATCTTGATGAATTCATATTCGTTAAAATAGGTTTGGTTACACTGAATCAAAGCGTTTCTTGAATGGCGCGAGCACCCACTCCTTGCTCTCCCTCCCCTTCCGGCCTCATCTCCACCGCCGGTGACCACTCCGGCATCCCTCTCTCCGATCTGTGGTCCTTCGATCTGCAGGTCTCTCTCTCTCTCTCTCGACCTGTACTACGTTTCTATTGGTATGATTTTTGTAAAATCTATCGTATTTAAATCGTTCATGTAGTTCTTGAATATAAGTATCCGTTTTGCATAGAAATCCTAAGATACGAAGAGGTATTCTCCAATGTGTTCAAACTTCAAATTCTTCATGAATCATGTGCGTACAGGTTGAGAATTATAGAGAACTTGGTGATTGCATATTTGAAAAACATCATCAGAATTTCCATAAATCAGGAGTACTGCGGACAAAGATTACACATTTCACAAACTCCAGGAGCTTTTATCCACAATTACAACCCAATCCACAATACAAACTCTTAAAAGTAGAACTGCACTATCTGCAGTAAATAGAACCCCAACATTTTATTTATTTATTGAACATCTACTTGGAAAGTTTTCAAGAACTCTAAACATGCTTGATATTCAGCGACCATACATAGCTATAAATTTTGTAATTCAGAAAACAAAGATGCATAACCATGATATTGCAAGCCATATTCTAGTAGAAGTCCTTACAATAGGTACATAAATAGAGGCAACTGAATTCTCCTGGACCAAAGAAGGTCTCAAATGCCACAGTAATCTTTTATTGGACACTTTGATCTCTTCCCCTCATCTGTATAATAGTAATCGATATATTTGAAGTGATCAAACGGTTTAAACTTCTGCGGGTGTTCATCATCGACTAGCTCTTTCGGTATTTGTATGATGAGATCCCTGATGAAGGTAAAGAACCCGAGGGAGTACCTTTCCTCCTTCCCACTCATAATGACTCGATGATTTGGAGGTTCTATTCTGCCGTTGGTCCATGCCTAAGCCATACAAACCATCCATTAGAAGAATAATTTAAAAGAAGAGAGATACAAAACCTAGAAAATTAACTGAGCAGATTAAAAATGAAGGAGAAATTCTTTTCTTCATCACTCCAATCATTGCTCGCAACCCAGGATTCTAGTTAATTGTCTATTCAATACCCATTGCGTTGTCTTCTTTTTCTTATCATCTGGCTACCTGTCTTTCCATTCGAAGGTCTATCAACAACATCCTAGAATTTGTTTGGCTGGGAATATAATTTTCCTTGTTCTGAAATCTCTTTGTAACTAAAAAAATCTCAAAGTAGGTAAGAATGAAAAATATCCGTAGCATCCTAAATTTATTAACTTCGTCTAATTGCCACATTTAGTGTCGAAAAGTTCTTAAAGATGGTGGGTTTTTTTTTTTTTTTTTTTGGGTGGTTGGATTTTTGGCTACTTTCAGGTATAGATATATCTCAATAAAAGGATAAGCCAACTTACCATGCAAGCATCACCTGCCATGACTACGAAAGATGAAGGTGAGGGATCAATAAGAATCCACTCCCCCTCCTTTGTTCTGATCTCCAAACCCTTAACTTGCCGCTGATGGAGAATAGACATTAAACTTTTGTCTGTGTGAGGGATGATTCCTAAATTAGTCTCACTCGTTTCGGGGCCGCGATACTTTATAAGCCGGAGAAGGTAGTGAGTTGCTCCAAGCAGAGTCTCATAGTCCTTCTCTATGCCATAACTTTCAGACACCATTCTCATGACCATTTGATCCAAATCTGCCAAAAGCCTCGCGAACAAGAGTGTGGTTTCACTGAACAAAAGAAAGGGGGAAAACAAGGAGTGAATAAGTAAGTACATAAGTACAGGTTGTACCAAAATAATGATAAGAAATGGATCAATATGCTAGACCAGAAAAAATCATTTCCCGAGGGCCACATCAGATTGGTGAATGTTTGAGCTCCTTCAAGGGTAGTTGCATTTGCGATCCCCAAACCCTCATAGAGTGGAATGACAGCTTCTTGCCCTACATAGCCATGAGAAGGAGTTTTGGAAATGTTTGTAATTTTGGTTTCTCTGGGCAGATCCAACAATTCTTTGGATGCACGGAAAATTGCATTGTGAAGATCCAAGGAGACTTTGTTATAAGTTGCTATGAAACAGCCGTACTCTTCAAGTGCGCATACTACTTCATCTCGTGTCGATGACCAGGAATTTGTACCGCTTAGTAGGCTTTCCTTTGAGAAATCTATGACAGGAAGCTTGGGATGTGTTAGGGAACCCATCGTTGAGTTTCAGTTAATTTTCTCACCTAGCAAGTTTGAAGGTTCCTAAGGAACAAGGGTGGAATACACTAAAAGTTTCATGTATCTTATGGGGTTTTATTTATGCTCATATCTATAATAAGACATTTGGGAAGATTTAAAAAAATAACTTAGTGGGTACTGCCCGATTCAAGTGCTTGGCATTACACTTATTTTGGGGTTTGGATGCTTATGAGTTCAAATATTCTTCGGTTTTAGATTGGATATTGGGTGACCTACCAAAATTAAAATATTCTCTAGCTTCACTGTGATAGCTGATAGGTTTAAGGGTGTTATTCTGAATTCCATGGTCTGTACTTAGTGAACTGGAAGAGAAGTTATTAGAATGATTGCATGTGGTAAGTTTTCATATACTACGTGTCATGTTATGGCTTGTAAGTGAGATGTGTAGTCGTTATTAGGTTGATATACACCAAGGTGGTGCTTCTATAAATCTTGCAGTCCAGTAAGCATCAACTAGGTTCAAATATTTGTATGCTACGGTGTATATGGGTTCTTGAGGAAGTTTGTGGTATCGCTACTTTCACCTGCCTATAGCTAAAAGTCAAGGAAATTAACGTATTTGAATAGGGTGCCCTATATTCCGGTTGATAATTTTAAGTTCAGGGTTGATTAGACCAATAGTGATCTGTCAAGTGTAAAATTAGGCATTGCGTTAGGCCATACATAACTTAGGCCACACATGCGTTTTTTCATTATAACAATTTGGTTGATTTTCTGGTTTGTAAGCACAAGATTTAGGCCATCTACACGATGGCTTGCACTCTGCATATTGGCAGATTAATTATAGATAGACGCAAACGGATCCAGTTTTCAATAGGACTTGAGAAGAACCAAGGAACAAATTATCAAAACAAGGTGATTCTTGTTTTGCTGTTTTTTAATGGAGAAAAAGAAAAGAAAACATAACTGTTACAAAGTTCATATCTCAAAGTTTTTGGTAGCATTCAGCTGGCTTGCATAAAGCCATGGATCGTATCAATGATCTCAACAGTACATAGGACGACAAGAGTGACAGAGGGTAATTGAACTTCAATTGATTTTATTTTCGGTGTCATGCTTTCGTTTTTATGCATGGTCCCCTCCAATTATGTTTTTCTTTTATAGAGTTAACGTTAATGACCCCTATGTACTTTAAATATCCCAAACTTGCATTCTTATATATGGTCCCTGTAAATTATAAGGTTCAATTATTAGAAGCAAGGCTTATATATTTACCTTTGTGCTTTAATATGTTGGATAAGTAATGGACATGTTGTCTATTCCCACTATGCCTGTGTCATATTGGAATAAAGAAAGAAAAAAAAAAAAGAATATAAAAGTTTAGTGCCCACAGTTTCACATAATGCTACAAATCAGAGGAAAACCCCCGCAAAACAAAACAAACAAAAGAAAAAAGTAAGGTCCCCGCCCTTTTGCTTAAATGACAGGAGCAAAATCCAACATATCTACACTCACATACATACATAGAGATGGTCCCGTTACGTTTTACGACACATATCACATATGTAATGATAGAAACTAAAACCAAAAAAAAAATATATATATATATATACACCAATTATCTTGTCAAGGATCCCGGACCGAAGGGTTTTGGGTGTTTTTAAGGGTTTAAAACATGTTTTTGCATGATCCGAACCGTCCAATGTTTTTAAAACGTGTTTTCCAAGGTTCCCGCGAGAAATCATTGGAAA
>JAXBDA010009206.1:0-13040 GCA_036023075.1 Gaultheria prostrata
TCTCCTCGCCCGTGGACGTACCTCAATCTTGGGGGAACCACGTAAATCTCTGTGTCGTGTGATTGCTTGTTGGTTTGGTTTGTTTTCTCATTACTTTATCGCGTTCATAGCGTGCGTTTTACAACATAAATAGTTTACACGTTGATTGGAATTTGCTTGACATGTCAATTCTTCCACGGGAGCATTTCGAATTGTCCCTTTGTGATGAACATTAATGGGAAAAGGAGGATTTCCTGTACGAGGTTTGTTTCGATAAAAATAACTTACCAAAAAATTTCACATTTGGGTTGTAACGCCACTGATTTTGAGAATGTTATATTTATTTTAAAATAATAAATAAGTGTTACAACAAAACGCAAAAAATAGGGACACCTCCATAATTTTTACTATTAGATTTGAATAGGAGTCATTATGGTCCAATAGAAAAACAAAAAAGGTAAAATTTAATTTTAAAAAAAGGTCCAAACAAAAAAAGTTCATTCGATAAAACACAACAAATTAACTTTTACAACAGATCCATTAGACCTAAAGGCCCAATATAAGACCCACAATAAAATAAAAATGCCCAATTTAGAAGTAGGACTCATTATAAGACCCACTTTATATTGTTTTGGCTTTCTTGTATTGTGATTGTTGTTATAAAAATTATTTTAAGTGTTTACTCTTAATGACAAAAATTTTAAATTTGGCATTGGGTACTAAAAACCCTTGTGCGGCCCTATTTAATTGCACCCTTGTGTCAAAGTGAATGCAAATTTTGACAAGGCCATTCTTGGTGCCAAATTTACATCTACTTTTATACTTAATTGCCAAACCTGCGACATAATCCAAGCCATTTTCATGGGTCTAGATTTGAGATTGTGCCAAAATGGCACTATATCTGTGCAACAACATTAGCAAAAGTTTTTACTTTTGGATACTGTAGCAAGCTAAAAAAATAATTTCGACACGCCATTTGGGCAACTACTGGAGGACTTGCTCTCAAAAGCTGAAGAAAAACAAAAGGATACCTTTTACACTCTAATAGTTCACCCTAATTAATGCATTATGTTCCCAGTTCATATTTAACGCCAAAAAATTGCTTTTGTTCCCGCTGGGTAATACCTGGGCGTACTTTTTTTTTTTTTGGTTCTTTTTTCAAACTTATGGGAGTTCGGCCAAATTTCACTAAATTGTTTTTTTGTTTGTGTATTTAATTTTTTTTTGTTAAATTTGAATCAAAATTACTTGGATTTGTCTTGATGAGAACACGTCAAATTTTTTTAGATTTGCCTTCAGTAGAGAAATCGAAAAAGTAGAAACAATTATCAAAAGAACTTTTTTCAACTTTGGTCAATATACGCATAGTTTCCTCGTTTCTCTCATCGAGATGAATGTTTTATCTCTAATGGTTTGGTTTGTTTTAGGCTTAAGCCAGTAGTCCAAGTTAGGAAAATCTGTTAACTATTATGATGGATTTAGACAGCAAGAGCCTAATTGATTATCGACTCAATAGTTTAAGTGTTCAATTGAAGTTTAACCAGGTTTAGGTGCCTATTAGATATTGAGATCAATGTTCGGGGGTATTTTGAAATTTATCACAAACTTTTATTCTGTCAAGGTTAAGCTTTCATTTATATGATGAATCTTTGACAATAATATGATACTTATTTTCCTATAATGTACAAGTGATCAGAACACGTGATCCTCAATCGATAATATAGGACAGCCAAGTTATACTTCATCCGTCCTTTCAATTGTTTTAACCCTAACTTTTTGTAGAGATATCGTTAATACACTTCAAGAATTGCAACTTTTTATACTTGGCTTTATTAAAAAAAAATTAGTTTTGACTATAATTTTATACTCTTTAGATTCGTCTCGTTGAGAGGAATCAATAAACCACAAAAATTTGATGCAAAACTAACATTTGCAAAAAAAAAATTTGAATAAAGACAAAACGAATAAACCAAAAAAACGGTTTAAATTTTTTAGTAATGATGCCGTTCCAGTTTAAAAGCTCATCGAAGACATCAATCTCACCCAAAGTTGGTTAGTTTCAACTACGTCACAAGAATTTACCATCCATTTCCATTTAAGATGGGAAGGTAGATAAGATTAATTTGTGTGCGGGCTAATTAGTACTTTTGCGACTAAAACTGCGAAGAGAATTATATTTAAGTGATGCTTTTTAAATTTTGTGCTTTTCGGGGCTTTTGGATTTGGTGATATTTAATTGATGTTTTTTTATACTTGTAATGTTCGGTTATGCTTTGGTAATTGTTATTATTGTTAAAACTTGTATTTATTTGAGGAAAAGTGATTTATATATTTCATACTCCCTCCGTTTGGTCCCTTTTAGGATTCCAATCAATTAGGGAAATATAATTGTTACCCTTGTCATACTTTTTATTTTCTCCTTTTATCCTTCAAAATATCATTACATATACTTACTCTAAAAAAGAAAGGCTAAAAGTGGAATTTCATGACAAAAAGTTTAGGATAACAAAAAGTGGTGTTTGAGACAAAAGATTGGGGACGGGGTGAGTATTTTGTTTATAAATTTTTTTTGAATGATCTTATTTGATTTCCATTTTAGGCGCCTGAAAAGTGAGGTTGAAGCCCATTGAGGAATTAAATCAGTTGGAACTAGCTAGAGGAGTGTCATAAGATGCCTGCAGAATCTGTTAATGAAGACCATAGTCAGAGTGTGCAGCACGTGTCCTCAAATAACCGGAATGCATCTTTGTTGTTGCACGGGAATTTAGATATTTGGGTTAAAGAGGCCAAGAACCTTCCTAACCTGGATAGATTCCACAAAAATGTGGAAGCCGTATGCAAGAAATTCGAGGGAAACAGACCTCATAATAGGAAAACAAGTGATCCGTATGTTACAATTGCAGTCTCCGATTCTGTAATTGGAAGGACTTTTGTGCTCAGTAACAGTGAGAATCCAATTTGGAATCAACACTTTTATGTACCTGTTGCACATTTTGCTGCAGAGGTACACTTTGTAGTCAAGGACAGTGATCGTGTGGGATCAAAGACTATCGGGGTGGTTGCGATACCAGTTGTGCAATTATTGTCGGGTAAAAAAATCGAAGGTACTTACCAAATTATTAGAGACAAGGGAAAGCCAAGCAAAATCGGAGCTGTCTTGAGTCTATCAATTCAATACATCCCAATGCCAATGGAGACAATGACTCTGTACAACAATGGGGTGACTGGAGCATATTTTCCACTGAGAAAAGGCGGAAAGGTTACGCTTTATCAAGATGCCCATGTCCACTATGGGTTCCTTCCAAATTTGACACTTGATCATGACATGCAGTATGAGCATGGTAATTGTTGGCGTGACATATCTGATGCAATTAATCAGGCGCAATGGTTTATATACATCGCGGGGTGGTCTGTAAACCACGAAGTTACACTTGTTCGCAGAAATGATGATTCAGCAGAAGTCACATTAGGGGACCTTCTCAAAAAAAAAGTCACAGGAAGGCGTGAGAGTCCTGCTCCTAGTGTGGAAGGATCCTACTGCTTCTCTTCTGAAGGTAAGAAAGTTACATAACTTAATATAGAATATTGTGCACTTTCTAAATAAGTAGTATTTTAGTCCGTTGGTACCAAAATAAAAAAGAAGCAATTTGGTCTGTTACAGTCTACTTGGAGTGTGATGTGATACAGTCAAAATTCATTACATTTATTCTTAAACAGTTTCTTTGTGTTCTAGTTCTCTGAATAAAAAGAACAAAATAATTTCATATATTGGGTTTTGCTTGAGGAGAGATCAGTGTTTTAAAAACAAGACCGGATCGGCCGTTTCAACCGTTTGGCTCGTCAACCAAACCCTTGTCCTGTTTTGTTTTACCAAAAACTCACTATTTTTCTATAACCGGCCTAAAAAGTAAAAACCGCTTACTAGGTGGAGCAACCCAGAACGTAAAGTTCACCGCTTACTGGGTTGAGTGACCCAGACCATAAATTTTGATGCATTTCACGCATTGATCCGACACACATCTGTCAGAAACTCAGTTTTGTGCCGAGCCCACGGTAAGCCCATGCCCAATAATACATTGCTATTCGAAGTTGGCAGGTTTCTTCAGATTTATAAAGAAAAATGAAGCACGGAGTTTGTTTACCAGCCGATGTGGGATTCGAGAAAGGCATTAGAACGAGATATGAAGCACCACTCCTTTTGTTTCTTCTAACTTCCTGTACATACATTTTTTTGTAGGCTTATTTTAGTAAATTATATATTTTTAATATAATTACGATGTCACGGTTCGATAGCGGTTCAACCTGTGACCCATCCGCCCAATACCTTTTCCGGTTTGTCCTCCAGTCCGGGTTTCAAAACATTGGGAGAGATGACCTAAGCACTCAATTCCACTTGAGCGCTCCAGCCATCTTCACTTGAGCGCACATATCATGACCAGTGAACAGATCCAGTTCTGATGAAAACAGTCCCTATTTGTTGTATCCAGCCTTGTTTAGCTTCTATTTGTGGTAATGTCGTCACGTTTCAGTCTGTTCTTGCATAGATTATTGCATAAAATCCTGCCGTTTGTCATATATCTTATGTGGTTTCTCATATCTATCGTTTGCTCTATCATGTACTACATGCTTTTCTATGTATCTCATGCATCATAAGCAGTCACTTCGTACACATCTCACAAGCATTCACCTACGCATGTGCAGCTTTACTTGCAATCCCCACTAATTGTTCCCCATTCCCCTTTATGTGAAAAGAGTTGAATCATAAACATTTTTTAAATCCCGCAAACACCTTGTACAGATTGACTCTGGGTCGGGCAAGGATGGTGTCATAAAACCCTTCCCCCCGTAACCAAGTTCCCGATAACCTAAGATATTATTGTGACGATAGACTTGTTGTCGGACCGCTTTTCCACCAACTCTCCTAAAACCAATTGGTAGTAGGAAGGGTTTCAATTAAGTCTTTTATGGCATTCAACATCGCACCCGCAAGTCTGTTTTTAGAGCGGTCGCAAGGAGTGGCATCGTGTAACCAAATCTATGGGGCCACCCCGGGCCCAACAATCCCCCCTCACGGTGACGCTTCCGCGACTCGAACCATGACCTCTTGGCTCTGATACCACTTGTCGGACCGCTTTTCCACCAACTCTCCTGAAAACCAATTATTGAAAAATTAGGGTTACCTAAAATCCGTTAAAAAACCCTAATGGTATGAACGCAAATCCCACAACACAGAGATATACGTGGAAAACTCCAATACGGGTAAAAACCCACGGAAAGGAATCAAATCACTATAAACCTTGTGCAGTTACAGAAATACCTATTCAAACGAAGTAAATCCTTACAACGTTCTAAGTACCACTTGTCGAGTCACACTTACACCGCACCCAGTGATCTTGATTGCTGACGCCTTGAATCGCACAAGCTTTCCTGGGATACTTTCGGAATCCCACCAAAAGTATTCCCTAGAAATCACTTCTAGATTGTAGAGAACTTCTTGCCTTGTTTGTTTGGGGGGATTTGGAGGTGGGATTTGGGAGTGGGTTGGAGTGGGTCCCATTTTTCATTGTTTGTTTTCCTTTTTTTGCATGGGATTTCAAATCCCAGTCAAGTTTTTATCCTCATCCGTACGGTATATAGAATCCCATGGGGGGGGGATTTGGAGGGGATTTCCCTATTTAAGTACAAAAAAATTGCTTTCCACTGGCTATATCCAGTCGAACAGAAACACCGGATATGAATTTTCTCCATCCATTGATATCCTGAGCAATATATCCCATCCATTTATCTTCGATCAAACAAACAAGGCTTCGAGATGAACATTTAGTTGTACGATTGTTCGATTGTGTAGCAACTCCAAAGTTATCACTCAAAAGATTAAGAAAACTTTTTCTCTTTTTTAATTTCCCAAAAAGTGCGGCTGCTGTAAGTTATGAGAGATAATGAGAAAACCCTAACATATTGATACTTATAGAGAGCTGTGCACGCCCAACTTGCTCGACAGGTTGCTCGAGTTAGTTCATGAATCGGGACAAATATTCTATCTCTCTAAAGTTGCATGAACTATTTCACGAAGTATGTGTCCGGATAGTCCAAAGTCTTGATAGTTAGCTCTCACTCTTCCAGTCAAAAAACAAAGTCAATGCCAGCGTGCAAGTGCACTATTCCGCGGTGGGGATTGTAACTTTCCATGAGTAATGGTAAAAAAATAATTTGACACATTTTTCATAATTCGAACTATTAAAAATGTGTCAAATTATTTTTCATATCCCGATTAACTACTTTTATAGATTGGGTTGAAAGCATGAGTAATGTTTAAACAAAGAAGGTTGAGCTACTTAGCTCTTAATAGATCTAAGAATCTGTCTATGTGAGTGTGGAAGTTGTGCTGCTTCCTATAGGTCACGGGGGCTACACCTTAGAGCACTTATGAAATCAAGATAAGACCCACAGCCAGTGCATGGGTCGCTCGTTTGGGATGCTATGGTATTTTAAGGATTGTTTGTGAGACATGTCCGATTAGTTGCTAGAGGACAGCTAGTTCAAAGACACGTCTACAATGATGCCCTAACTAATTTTCATGTGTTTCACTAAGTAAATGGTTGTAGTCGTCGTGAGATACTATTCACCTATGCATAAGCCTTATAAAAGAATCAAGAATACTTCATCTTTATTTCAAAAATAGTGCGGGATTGTTAGAGTTTTTAAAATAAATGGGTTTTGTTTTTTTGAGGTTTTTAAAAAGCTTCCTTGTTATTTGAAAGGCTTATTTCTCATGTGTGGCTTAGTCCCACATTTCTTAGATGGGAAAAGTTAGAGTGGCTTATATATGGGAGCATTTCTAGCTAGTTTACTTTAATAGCTTAGCTCTAGAGTGGCTTGGCTCCTATTGTGCTCTGCACCGTTAACCAGCGAGGCCAGTGCTTCATACCCACAGTTCGCTCACCCCGCGAGAGTGTGGCATTGTGCTGTGTGCCTGCCATGTGGCGCATTTTATGGAGCGGTTGGCGTGAGGCAGTTTATAGGCACCCTTTCTTATTTTAACTTGGCAGTAAGGTGACGCTGACGTGGATGCCGCCGTGGCATTCTAGAAACCTGTCGGTTAGTTACCTTTAACAGTTCACTGAGCCAAGGGTGCGCCTATTAGGACGATTGCGATCACAACCGTCATTCGTGATCTTATGGATGAGATTGAATCTGATCAGGTGTGAGTGAACCATCACACCAGTTTGGTGTAACCAGTTAACTTGAGCCGTATGGATCTGTCTAACGCTCATAATCGACTGGGTGTGTGCCTCCTTAAACAAGTACGAAATGGCCTATAAATAGACCACAATCCAAAGTCCTAAACACTTGCAAAATTCATCCACTCCATCTATATACACCGTGCATTCATACTGTAATCTGTTGCGGTGCAGAAACAGATTTGCAGTGATTCTTGATTCTCCATTTTGCTATTATATAGCGGATATTCTATATGTTTTCGTTTGTGCAAATTCAGAGTCGTTGTATCTTGAAGGAGGATTTTTTTGGTAACCCGGTGCACACCATCTGGTGGGGGTGAATACTGTCTTTATGAAAGCATTAATACAATGCACATCAAATAGTTTTGCATTCCAGATTTAAAAACAGACCACGCCATCATCACATTCCTAGAGACCGGATATCCAACAGCTTAGAATTTAGATACTTGTGTTTGTATGCTGCTGTGATGTTATATTATACCTTCAATCGCAATTACCGATTTGAATTTTGTATAGTGTGAGTTTGTTGGGTTTAGAATTTCTTTGACATCAAAACATACTTCATAGTTATCACTTTTTTGATAGGATGGATTCATGCAAACAAGTCATGAGAAAGTTCCGCAGTTTTTCGAGCATTCTTCAGTGACCGTTCTACTTCGTGACCGAACATCTTCTCAAGAAGGACATAGCTGGTTAAAAAACAGGTGATATACCATCTCTTTATCTTGTGGTGTTTTTTTCTCTTGTGTGCTTTGAAAAATACCATGCAGCTTCATCGCATGACATGATACAAACAATTTGTAGCCTCTAAAGAGGGATCTTGACTATCTATTTCGATTCTTCGAAATGTTGTAGGATAAATCTGGAATTGGTCAAGTTGAAGAGTACTAGTATTTATTTTCCCTTTTGTTTTTGGTGAAATTAAGTAGAAGAGTAGTCTTGAAAATGTATCCGTAGGGTGTATGTGATGGTGAATTTCGACAGTTTGTCCTGCTAAATTTGGTATTAGCAAGAAGAAAGGTAAAATGTATTCCATGAAGTGAAAAATCAAGTGACTAATTGCTAGCCTGACTGAATTTGATGCTAAGTTTGGATAAGATATATTGGTGTCGGCTACTTTTCGGACTGTTATACTGCAGAGAGTCATATCTTTACCTTTTGTGGTGTACTCTTTAACTATCCACCAAGGTTCCAAGTCACGGAATAGTAGGAGTATTTTCCTGGAAACTTATGCTTTTATTCGTTTTGTTGGCTTGATATTCAATATTTAGGATTTGTGTTATATATCCTATTGGTTTTGGAAATCAGGAAGCAAGAACAGTATACTCCCATCATCAGAAAACTGTGATCATGGATGCTGATGCAGGTCATCATAAGAGAAAGGTCATAGCATTTGTGGGGGGGCTTGATCTATGCAAAGGAAGATATGATACTCCCAATCATTCCCTCTTTCGAACTTTGCAAACTGTGCACAAAGATGACTACCATAATCCTAATTTCAAGGTATCCGCTAGATCATGGGTTTGTGGAGTTATTCTACTATAGCTATTCGTGACTTGTATACAAAATTTTGTTTGTATTTTTGTGACGCTGTTATCGTCCTGTGAACCTATGCGAAGATCCAGCATAGCACATCCAGCATACAACATGCAACTAATGCCTGAACTGGCAAAAACTTCGGAAGATGGGCTAAATCAGATAAATATAAATGAATTTACTTGGAAAAACATTATTCCTAATTTGGTTGGGAAGTACATTGCGTTCCAATTATCAACGTATTTCAGGTTGAGCGGTTCAATGGTTTAACTATTTAACCATTAACATCTATGCTTCATGAAACAAATGAAAGATCTAACAAAGACCACACTTTTAAAAGTAGTGGTGTCTTCTTCCATCAGATTAGGGAATAATTTTCCAAAAGAAAGAAAATTGTGACTCTGCTATGATCTTCTAGTTCTTCTGGGTGGGATTGATTCTTTTAATTTCGGTGGATAAACTAAGTAAGGTCAACCAGTGTTTCAGAATATAGAGTTCAAGGCTTCAAGGGGTGATGCTTTATAGGTAATAACACTAACAATCTGAGAGGTGAAAAGAAAAGAAAGAATATAAACATAATACAAGGATTATAGTAGTTTTTGCTTTTTGATCTGTAAGGATAAGTAAAATTTCAGATGTACCACCACCATTTCAAACTGTGATGTAAACCATTCATTAATTCAGAATTTTCTATTCTAAAGCTTTGGTGTTACTTGACCAGGGCCTGTTGTTGGTTGTCCAAGAGAACCATGGCATGACTTGCACTGTCAAATTGATGGTCTAGCAGCATATGATATTCTCACCAACTTTGCGGAGTGTTGGGAAAGGGCTTCAAAGCCTCGATCCGATGATGCGTTGCTCGCAATTGATAGAATTCCGGACATCATTGGGATTGAAGGTTTGCCATGCCTTAGTGAGGATGACCCGGAAGCTTGGGATGTCCAGGTATCTTAGTTCACAAAAGCTGTAGAATTAGTTAGTCAATTTTTGGTCAACTCTGTTACAATATTTTCCTTGACTAACTTCTGTGAAAATATAGGTTTTCCGTTCAATCGACTCCAATTCTGTTGAGGGTTTTCCAAAAACCCAAGGGATGCCACAAGCAAGGTGAGAGATTTTCTTTGGTTTTCCCTTAGGCGATTATATATGCTCACAAGATTTTCTTATGAGATGTCCTTCCACATATATTTGACTGCAATTTTACAGAACTTGGTATGCGGGAAGAATGTCCTGATAGACAATAGCATACATGCTGGATACGTAAATGCAATCCGTGCAGCCCAACGATTCATTTATATTGAGAACCAGTACTTCCTTGGGTCATCATACAACTGGAATAACCACAAAACCTTAGGTGATAAATTCTGACTCTTTGGTGAATTGAGAGGGGAAGAAAAATGTGATACTTTTAATTGTCATCAAACATTTTAAAGATTCTAATGTTATGTTTGGTTGTTCAACAATCATGAGAAGGAAGCAAGATCTTTGGAATCTATAGAAAAGAAAGCCTAGAGAAGCTGCTGTGAACTTAAAAGTTTTCTACCTAATAGTAGACAATTTTTTGTTAATCTATCTACAGGTGCAAACAATTTAATACCAATGGAAATCGCTCTCAAAATTGCACAGAAAATCAAAGAGCAAAAGAGATTTTCTGTGTATATTGTTATCCCAATGTGGGCAGAGGGTGTTCCTACAAGTGTCGCCACTCAAAGGATTCTTTTTTGGCAGGTAAACTCCAACTTGCTTGTTTAGATTGCTTCTAGCGTTTATCATTCGCCATAGTGCGGCCTCAAAAAATCTGATACTGAGAAACTTGAATTGAGTTTATATTTTGTGCTTTCATCATTAGACGCTCACTGAAAGCATTCGGCATATATGTCCAATTTAAGGAGAACACTACAGTACACACCATCGTAATGGGCATATAGTACGCCTTATTACGTATTGTTTGTACCTAAATTTGGCACGAGATCCCAAGCAAGGCCGAATGAGGGAATTTCGGACTAGAGGTGGACCGGATGGACTTCATGGGCTGAATGGGCTTTTGTTGGATCACCTTATTAATACAGGGCCCAGTTAACGCCAAACCTTTAAGGAATGTCAAATGGACCTCCTTTGAAGCCTCTCAACCTCGTTGAAGCCACCAACTCCGTTGAGTTACTTTTCTACGTCGTTCTACAAGTCTAGCCCGAGCCTAGGACCTTGTTTTACGATTTCTTGTACCCCACTTTTGTTAATCTTTATTAATAAAAGTTGGATTTTATTTATCTCGTTGTTTCTCATTTTCCACACGGTTGGGAAATTATTAAAGTCCTTTACGGTAAGGCAAACCACGAACCACTTTGCAACTCTACCCTTTGGGTTGCACGCAATCCGCTAGGAAAGAAGTCAGAAAAAGGCACGAAAGCCTTTACATCACTTGGACTGTACCGCACGGTCCTGGCACGCCCGCAACATAAACAGCTCCGGCGCTCGCGGTTTCCTTAGGAGTTTTTCTAGGAGAAACACATAAATTTTTCTTAGTTGTTACGTATGATTTTCGTACTTGTCACGTATGGTTCTAGTCAAGTTACAAAATGTTATGGATTCACTATTGACGTCATTGTCAATGGTAACATTGTTACATATGGTTTTGATACTTGTTATTACCCACTACGGGTTTTAAAAAATCCACTATTCATATTACTATTCACGGATCCATGTTATTCACGTAAATGTAATGCCCCGATTTTTGGAAGCATTATTTAAGTCATTTAATAAGATATTAATTTAGATAAACATGATTTTATTATAAAACAGCAGAAATAACATAAGTATCTTAATTTAGCATGGATCCGCGTAAGATTATAACAAGACGCTATGCAATCTAGGGTTTTCCATGACGCATCGCTCGTTAGGATCAGGGCTGGCCAAGGCCCACAAGGCCTGGGCCTAGGGCACTCCAAAAAGGGGCAATTTATTGGGCACTCCAACATATTTTTAAAATGGGCTAGACAAGGACTCTTTTTTTACCCAAATAAAAAAAAGACCCCATAGAAGTTACAAAAAGGCCTAAACTATTGTGGCCCAATATTAGTTAAAGGGCCTAAAACTGATAAAAAAAAATAGAAATCTGGATTGACTTTATTCCTAAAGAGTTGCAAATGGAATATAGACCAAGGCGTCGAAGGCGAGCGAGAGAGAGAAGAGGAAGAACCAAAGAAGAGAATCACCATCCGTCATCCGTCGTTAAAAATTTTAGGGCACATTTTTTAGATTAGGCCTAGGGCACTCAAAACCTTTGGGCCGGCCCTGTTAGGATCGAACATTCTCCCTACCATCCTCTTCCAACATGCATGCTGACAAGTAATTTTGGGTCACGCAGTCCCTCTGGCACGTAGGCAGATACACAACTTTGGGTCACGCAATCCCTCTAGCAAGCATGCCGATAAATAATCAAAATCTTGTAATTCATATCACTTTTCCAATTTCCCTTTATTCTAACAACGTCTAGTAAATCTAATTGTCCATTCTAGCACTCTATCATTTCTACAATAACACAATGAAAAGAATGGTAATGAGTAATATCATTCAGTAATTCACATAAGATATTCGAGGTTGGTTTTGGGTACCTTACGACTTTGCAAGTAGAATTTTTTTTATGGGTTAATTCCACTGACCTCCCCTGAGGTTTGGGTTAATTCCACTGACCACCCCTCTGCTTTTTGATATTCCACTGCTCTCCCTTATTTTACAAACTGCAGATACCTCCCTTGCCATTAAAAAAGGCCTAACGGGGTTAACTTTGATGGTGACTTGACATTAATGCCCTTAAATTCGAACTTTACTTTATTTTCTTTCTTGTTTGTGTTTATATTACATAAAAATTTTGAAAGGTGTGAAAAAATAACTTAATTATGTACTGTACTTTTTTCTTGGAACTTTCTTTTCTTTGACTCAAAATTATTTTTTATTTTTTTATTTTTTAGTTCTCATAAGAAATATTTTAACATTTTGATAATAAAAATAAGAGTATCAATAATCACCTAAGTCCACTTCTTGCAATGATGGTTTTTTTTTTTAAATACTTTTTTTAGGTTTCTCTTTCTTGTTCTAGATCTAAAGCTCTAACTAGACTCCTTTTTCTTCTCTTCTTTTTTACATAATGTACCTAACCTCTCTCTCTCTCTCTCTCTCTCTCTCTCTCTCTCTCTCTCTCTCTCTCTCTCTCTCTCTCTCTCTCTCTTTTTTTTATTAGAAATAATAATAATAAAAAATAAATATAGACAACTTTTAAAGAAAAAA
>JAXBDA010009207.1:0-13040 GCA_036023075.1 Gaultheria prostrata
TCATTTTTGTATTTTAGGGAGGGGTTTAGGGAGTTTGTTGGAGCCTAATATTGGGATTTGGCTCCCTAAAATAGGGATGGGAGCCAATTTAGGGAGTTTGTTGGGCTTGCTCTTAATGATGATATTTATCCTATAAATAATTGATAATGAAAGTTCTTAATGATGATATTTATCCTATAAATAATTGATAATGAGTCAATTAAAAAGGCCACAATGGTCCAATTAACCAATTTGAGGATGTACGCATAACTAGCGATGACATCAGGGATGGAAACATAAGTAAAACTCTTAGATAGGATGCCGTAAATGAACCCATTCTGTACAGAATTTCACGCCCTATTTTCTTATAAAGGCACTCTATTTTTTGTCTTCTATTGACAAAATTGATCAAAAAAAATTCACTACAAGACAAAACAAGAAATGCATTTATAAGAAAAGGGGTGTAAAAATCATTAAAAAAAAAAAAAATTATATAAGTTTTCGGCCCTAAGCAGTGAGTGTCTTGTGGGCGTGGATGATATGGTAGAGGAGGAGGTGAAAGACTAGGGTGGGGGTTCATCACCAACGGCTATAATTGAGCTGAATTAGTTGGTACATCTTTCGTCCCAAATTTATTGTTCATTTTTACTATATTTTTTTTTTTTTTGGTAATTCGGAATTCAAATAAAACTTAGAAATAAGAGTAGCACTCCATCAAGGAGAAGAGTAAGTGATACAGACCCGATAGAAACATAGAAACTAATCTAAAACATTCCTAAGACCTAAGAGGTCTCTATTCCAGAACTCTCTGAGTGAGAGGGGCATCGCATCCATAACAATGAGATGTTCATTTTGTTCAGCACCCAAGCCTGCAAGATGATCAGCACATTCGTTGGCACTTCGGTATATATGGTTCAAGATAGCACCAGTTCTTCTCATCAAAGCCTTTGTCTCGAAAATCATGTTACTTTGAGGATGACACCCATTCGAATCTTCGTTGATTAGGTTGACAACCACAAGAGAATCTGATTTACTATTTACAATACCACAAAAAAATATTTATTAAATAAAGTTTTCAAAATTGTAAAACATATTGTAGATTGAAAGAGGAGTATAACGAATTGAAAAATGATACGCATGTATATAAATAAATTATGAAATTTGAGACGGAGGAAATATTGAGGGTACGTGGACTGGGGATGACAAATTCAAAACCCCGTGTCTCACAACGAATCCCCAATTAATAAATTATTCACAAATTCCATGAGGGTAACAGAGAAGCCAAGGCAAGGATGAAAAGCTTCCTTGCCTTCCTTTCCCTTTCCTTTCGTCTCATGGATTTCTTTCTTGACTTTAAGAATTAAGTGTTCCATAAATTGACTTAAACTGAATAAGTGAAGACGAGTTGATGTTTCGTAAGAAAGTGACCTGTCTCGATTGTAACATGTAATAAACCAGTTTTAAGTTTAAGTCAATTTGCAGAACAATCCACTTACCCAGTTTTAAGTTTAAGGATGGCTAGAGAGTGAGAAAGAGAGAGACCTGGTGCTCATGTTGATTTTCAATATCAAAGCTTTCCAGAGTGTTGTTCGTTGCAGTCTGCATCTTCACATCATCAGCTGCGACGCGCTGGCTTTCTTCATTAGTTTTTTGCAAGCTCCCCATCTCTCTCTCTCTCTCTCTCTCTCTCTCTCTGTGGAAAATATATATGTGTATCCAATTGATCATGTCTATTTATAGAGCACGGTCTTAAACTGTTTCGAAATTGAAACCAGATTATACTAGACATATCTAATTTTAATTTTCAATATCTAATTTTAATTTTCAATATCTAATTTGATTGTATTGAAGATACTCCCTCCGTCCCTTTTTAAGTGTGTTACCTGAGAATTCCAACTTTTTTTCTCTTACATCAACTTTTATATGTACTTTACATTACTTAGCCTTGTCAATATAATAATACCCACTAACTTTTTAAAAAGAAATCTACTTTTAAGGGCAAAATAGGAAATGTATCCACTAACTTTTCAAAACACACATTTATTAAGGGACAGCCCAAATGGAAATGTACGCACTATAAAAGGGACGGAGGGAGTAATTTTTTAGAACTTTATGCTTCTTCAGTTTCACTTCATAAATTCATAACATTCTTTCCATCCTATAAAGGATGTCCAAAATTATTTTCGCACAACTTAAAATGTTATCTACAATAAAAAAAATTGTAATACTAGTTACTCCATCTGTCCCATTTTAAATGCACCCTACATAAAGTCGTGTCATTTTGATTTTAAAAGAAAACATATTTCAAGATATTATTTTCCAAAATTTTTACATCATTCAAAAGTACTCATTGAGATCTTTTGAATGGTACAAAAAAAAATTAAAAAGTAATTCCGAAAGTATTTTATTTTTTAAGGTCAAATCTGCGCGGTCTTCTGCAGAGAACATTTAAATTAGGACGGAGGGAGTATGATTTTAAAAATCTTGCTTATAAAATTAATTAAGATCCATCAAGCATGACTCGTATTACATATATAATGCATCATAACATATTTTTTTTTGTTTTTTGATAAGAGGTATGAATAGTAATTTTTGATACCAATTATGAGACGGAGGGAATATATCTCATCGTTCCCGAAGTCCAATAAGCAATACGAGTGTAACAGGATATGATAAATACACATACATGCATGAACCACGCCTTTTCCCCTTTGAGAGATGTTGTTTGATGTATTGCTATAATTTCATTGCACCAATGGTAGTGAAACATCGTTACAATATATTATATTCAAATCGTCTAACATTCTCTAATGTCGACATTAATTTTTAAGATTAATGGCCTGTTTGGCAGCTCCGTTTTTGCATTTGTATTGAGATTTTGTATTTTGGGTGTTTACCTAGTCAAGGTAAGAATGTATGCTGTCAAAATATATTCTAAGAAGTGAACGGCAAAATGCAAAATTCAATTCCGAGGACTTTTTTGGAATCGGATTATACTTTCACTCATATTATTCGTTTGCAAAACTCTAATATGAAAGTAATTATAATTTATAAATTTATATTATATTCTTAAGAAGTTGGCTCCCAAACATCCCTTTAAAAAGCTCAGGCCGATGATTGTTTCGGTTTGGATGTTATTTGGATGTTTCGGTTTGTTTTTTTGTTTCCTTGCTCTTGGTTGATGTCTTGTTAACCTTTGTTTGGTCTCGGGTCCAGGTGGCAGATGATTGTTGCGTGTTTGGATTCCAATAATGTTGGGATGCTCTCACGCGTTCTGATGCCTAATCTTAGTTCCCTTTAATCATTGTAATAGCTTATTATGATTAATAAAAAATTTCGCCGTTCAAAAAAAAAAAAGCTCAGGCCGATGCCGATAATAACCATATATCAACCCATACTGATAAGTAAAAACAGCCTCAATATAGCTTTACATATAATCCTTTCTCTTTACAAAAATGCATACGTACATGTGTATCTTACTGAATGAAAAATCCTACAAGCCACACCCATATTTGAATGTTATGTATTTAAAATTAATGCTACTAAACAGTTACGAATTCTAGGCCGATGAAATGAGTTTACCAATTCAAGTCAATTCAAAATTTCAAATGGTGCATATCATACACACGTCTAAACCTTGTAATGCAAGGGTACTCTAATATGAAACAAATTGAATGACTTAGATCATTTGTACGGGACCTGGAAGTCAGTCCCACACAATTCAGTATACATTTGGTATAGCCATAGATATTTTGGAAGAATCAAAATGACTGTCTATTCTCAAATCTAATCCTAACTAGCTAGTCCAAACCGACCGGTCTGTATGGTTTGGTGTTTTTAGTAGTGCGGTTAGGTCCTGATTTAGAGAATGAAAAACCAATTTAAATGGTTTGGTTTGTGGATTTATCTAACAGACTCACAGTTTGGGTTCCAAAACGAACCGAACCGAACCAAAATTTACATTACATGAAATTGATACTATATAATTTATACATATTTAGTCCTGACTGACAACGAGCTTGAATCTTTTCTGGTGGCTTTAATGATTCTAATGAAATTGGTTCGAACAAAAGATTTAGTGTAACGTTTTTATTACAAAACTTCATTGCTTCAAATGTTTTTTTATATAAAAAATCTCAATTTAAAGTAAACTGCACTTTGAAACCGAAATTGAACCTGTACGTGTGAGTTTAGATTTCTCTATCCTTGTATTTGGAATGGATCAAGATTTCTATAATGAAATGATTGAGAAAGAAGATAAAAAGGGATTCTTTCTAGGACGAGAATATGGAGGAGTAGAGAATTCTACTCCAAACCATCAGAAGCGGTGACTCTGCCCACATACCGTGGAAATCATATGCCAAATCTAGGGGCGGACGCAAGATTTGTACTCAGCGGCGACTCGAATCACATGCATTTTTGCATTAATAACAAAATTCATAGTCTATGATATAAATATTGCTACTTAGTAGTTCTGAGAAGAAGACGAGATTGTATAGATATACATAATCGTATATAGAGATAACATAAAATTTTAGGGGGGCGGGGGGAGGGGGTTTCACGCACATATAGAGATCTATTAAATTTTTCACTCAAGAGACATGCATGAGCCGATCCTATACAACCTTTTCAAATTAACCTGAAAATATAATATAATTAGTGGGATAATTACGGGATGTGCAGAAGCCCGGGACCCTGTTACACCCCCTTCATCCGCCCTTGGCCAAATTGGCATTCCAAAATCGGAGGTTCACAGTCGGAGGATATGGCATTTTGCTTATTTTATTGTCACACTTCTACTCATGTTCAAGATGTACAAACTCGTGCTTGCTTGGCTCATTCACGTGAAGATCAAATGTCAACTCAAATTTAATTATTACCATCGAGCTCCTAATAATTGGTACTGCATAATTAAAAAATAGTTTTTCCAAATAGTTCATCAGTTGGCAACTGAAGCGTTAAATTTAAAAAAAGAAAAAAAAAAGAAAAAGAAAAAAAACACATCTGTACTATTATCACACACTCACACATGTATATTGTTTTGTGGATTTTTAATTTTAAGCCTATGAGAATGACCGGAGGGGGTTCAAATTTCAACTGCGGGTTGCATGTTTCATGCCATTGCGCAATGTACAATTTGAACATACGGTTATGCTCCGCTCACATCGTTGTGATTCGAAAACCTGACCGGACAATTTAATTGGCATGAGCAAGGAGCAATTGTAACAACTGTTGGGGGTTGTGACCGAAAGAGTGTGTCATAATTCATTAGTGTGTTGGGGGTACGTGCGGGATCCATTGGCCGGGGCGGAGTTAAGGCAAGGGGGGGTCACATGGCGCCCCTCCATTTTCTATTACTGCACTTTTGGTCGGGCGCACTACGCCAAATAGGGGTGTCAAACGGGCCAGGTTGGCACGGGCACGGCACGAGCACGGCACGTTTGAAGGTGGCACGACACGTTAGAGGCACGGTAAAATCCTAGCATGGCACGACACGACACGGCACGGTATAAGTTGGCACGTGGCACGGCACGGGTACGGAATTGAGTGGCACGGCACGGGGCATGACACGGTCTAAGGTGGCCCGTGGCCCGGCCCGGCACAACACGGCTTTATTCTAGCACGGCACGACACAGCACTGTTCAAGCAAGTAGCACGGCACGGCGGCACGACACGGCACGAGGCATAAAAAATCAAAAAAAAAAGTTAAATATTTTATTTCCATGTATTTTTTTATAATAAAAAAAAAAGAAGAATTATTTTTGGGTTGTGTACTTGTATATAATTATATTATATGAAGTTAAAAAAAATGAAGTCATGAGTCATGACCAAAAAAAAGAAAAAAAAAAAGAAAGAAAGAAAGAAAAGGGAAAAGCAAGTTACAAATTTTTTAATTTTGTATTTTATTTTTATTAGAGAGAGAGAGAGAGTTTGGACAAAAAAAAAAGAAAATAAGCTTTTAAAATAATTTATATGATTAACAAATTTTGAATCAAAATTCAAACATGAACAAAAAATATATACCATACAATGTCATTCTCATAAGACAAAATGTTCCACAAAAGAAAGTCATAGGATAAAATTCAAAATAAGAAACAGGCGTGGCTGAAATTCCACATCACCACCAATTCATTAAGCAACTGCTTATTACAGCTGATGAAATCAACTTCAGTCGATCAACAATGTCATTCTCATTACTAAGCAGAATATATAAACAACATATAGCTTACTAGCTCAAATCTTTGTCGTATATCTTACTAGCTCAAATCTTTGTCATGCTATGGCTAATAGCTACAAAATCAAATGCAATTTCCGAAAGGGACGAGTATACTATACTATTTTATGCATCAAAAGGTCAAAAAATTGCATTTTGGAGAATGTTGATCCCTCCCAAATAGGAAAGATTGTAGTTTCACTTTTTGCGAATTGAGAGGCACTACCCGTGTGTCCTTCAAGCAGTCTGAGTGTTAGCAGACAGGTCTTATACCCTAGTGACTTGCAGTTGGAAGGAACATTAATAAACACAGTTACACTTCATTTATAATCAGGAACAGAACCATCACCATATGTTGGCTCCACATGAGACTCGGACATTTGGATATTTTCCATTTGCAATTTTGTACTGCTTTTAAAGTGTCAAAACACATGCAAGGAGAGATAAAGATTCTAAGATGGCAAAATTTGTTATCACGACATTTGCAGTGAAACAAAATTGGAATTCAGCACACCACAGGACATTGTTAGAGTACATAACTGTCAGAGAGAGAACTAAGATCAAAATTCAAGCAAATTTGGTATCAATTCTATACAAATGTCATGGCACTAAAAAAGACAGGAGAATTAAATTGCCGCAAATTAACTGAAAATTAAAGCACACTATGAGTAGCTCAATGTGACATTTCTAGCACTATGAAGTGCATTTAACTCCTTGTTTGCATCTTCAAAACATAGATAGACGATTCAGGCGTTAAAGTGATCATCTTGCTGATATAGCATGTGGTGGTTTAAGAGAACTTTTCAACTGGGCATGAATCTTTAAGATACTTTAATGGAGTACATGTCATGCACTCTGAGTGTATGTTTTAGCACTTCAATTCACGCGCACCAAACATTGAGTAAGTCAAAATAGAACAAAGGAGAATGAAAAAAAATGCGAAAAAAGCCATGGGATATGATAGCATAGATATATCAAACAGACCTTTTCTTCTCCTCTGGTCCGGATAGTATGGCAAAAGGGTTTGCAATTAAAAGGCCTAAAGCAGGCATTACTTTCTCTCCTGAGAAATGTTTTGAAGACAAATATGAAAGATTCCGGATTCCTCAGAGTAACATCATCTAAATTCCCATAAGTTTTATTACGCAGGCATGGCTTTCTCATTTGATCAACGAACTTCTACATTTATCTATTAATTTGGTTAAAATTCTGCAAATTTTGTGAATTTGACCCCATAATTTTAATAAAATTGCCCCAACTAAGAAGCAATTCCACTAAAATTAGGAACTTGCCCTCTTTTTAATACTAGGATTTCACTAACCATCAGTTAAAAAGTGTGGATAATACTCACTGAATGCTAAAAGAGTAAGAATTTCAATACACACTTTTCAGTAAAGAAAACACATTTGCAAACTTTAATGCATATATATTTCACGAATAGCGAGATATTTTATGGCACAATTACTGCGTCCCTAAGGGCTGTCAATCACCAGTAATTTTAATGAGAATAAGTTCAAGTAAGTTCCTGAATATTGACCCCAATACATGAGATCCTAAGCTTTGAAATGTTCAAGCTCACCCCATTATTTTTATTAGGCTGTTGGTGTTCAACGAGTTGCTAATGGTAGGAGCAACTCGCAAAGTACATATACACACATGCAGAGATAAGATCAATACAACAAACACATGAACCTAAAAACATATGAGCATTTACAGGAAGAGGTTCTTAAACATATGAACCTAAGACGGTAAAATCACACAAGAAAAATGCGACCAACTATGGAAACATAGGCGGCTCCACCCTTTGATAAGGGTGGTCACTTGAAGACTCTCAAGAAATTTTTTTGTTTAGAAATGCATGTAAATTTTTTAGTTTTAGTTTAGTAGAGCCATTGTTAAACACCCTGCCCACAAATATTTGAACACCCTACTAAAAAATATTTGAACATCTAGCTCAACAAATCATCCCACAAATCAATTTTATGTAAACAACCAATTAAAGTTTAAATTCTTCCCCCGATTTAATTTAACTTGACCCAATAACATATAATTCGCCAACAAAAATTGTGATATCTTACCTGACCCAATATATGAAATTTTTTTATGTACATACTAGTTAGTAAAACTAGTAGAATTAAGATAAATGTTGAACATCCTGTACAAAATTTCAGGAGCCGCCACTGTATGGAAACAAACCCACCCTAAAATATACAGATTAAAGGATAGGTAACCGTAAATTGTAAAACCCTATGCGATCAAGCCACATGTTCGGTCAATTAATAAGAAAATTACGACATCATACTCTGTGATTTTGTTTCTTCCAGAAAAAAAAAAGGCCCAGCCAATCAAAGAAATATATCCCAAATTTGCACCATAGAGGATAATAAGATAACCTGTTAAAAGGAAAAATTAGGGTTTTTTTTCAGACAGGCATCAATGGTGGGAAAGAAGAAGAAAGATGCAAGAGAGAGGAGGAGGGTAAATTACCAGTACTGCTACAGCGTTCAAGGCAGCTGAAACCCTAGATATTCAATCGATTTCAGCAAAATTAGAACACGATCAGAGGTGGGAGGGGAGAGAGAGAGAGATATCAGAGAGATTACCTTCATTGTTGATTGAAGATCGCCCATCCGGAGCGCGCTCTCTCTCTCTCTCTCTCTCTCTCTCTCTTTGATACACGATCGTAACACTCTCTTTCTCTGCTAGGCATAGAAAAAGGGGCGTGTTTGGCTTAGGGGTGTCAAACGGGCCGGGTCGGCACGAGCACGGCACGAGTACGGCACGTTCGAAGGCGGCACAGCACGCCAAAGGCACGATAAAATCCTGGCACGACACGACACTGCACGGGATAAGCTGGCACGTGGCACGGCACGGGCACGGAATTGAGTGGGCACGACACGGTCTAAGGCAGCACGTGGCACGACACGGCACGGACTTCTACGGGCACGACACGACTTTGTTCTAGCACGGCACGGGCGACCACGGAAGTTGGCTTGGCACGGCACGGCACGAGGCATGGGAAAACCAAAAAAAAAAAAAAATGTTGTTAAATACTTTATTTCTATGTATTTTTTGATAATCCAAGAAAAAGAAGAGTAATTTTTGGGTTGTGTTAGTGAATTATATATTTATATCAAGTTAAAAAAAAATGAAGTCATGAACAAAAAAAGAAAAAAAAAAAAGAAACAAAAGGGAAAAAGAAGTAACAAATTTTTTTATTATTACTTTTTTTTTTTGAGAGAGAGAGAGAGTTTGGACAAAAAAAAGAAAATAAGCTTTTAAAATATTTTATATGAATAATAAATTTTGGAATCAAAATTCAAACATGAAAAAAAATGTACACCACATTGCCTTTTATCTAATAAAGATTTTGAAAAAAACATATCAATTTCTTTTGGTGAAAAATAATTTTTTTGTTTGTTTGTGTTAGTGAGTGAATCATTGAATTATATCAAGTTAAAAAAAGAAATATGAAGTCATTAGCAAAAAAATTAAAAATTAAAAAAAGTTATAATTTTTTTTAGAGAGAGAGAGTTGGACAAAAAAAGAAAAAAAAAGTTACAAATTATGTTTTAAAAAAATGGGTTAAAAAAAGTTACGACAAGGTTCCGCACAAATATGTTAAGATCTCCATTAAATTAAACTAATTGAACAATCGAGAGCGTTAATATGATAGTTTTTGTTGATTAAATCAATCATGGAAAGTTACATATCGATCGGATTTAGAAAACCCCTTGATTGGGGTATGAATGTGTTATTTAGATGAATTTTACAAGAGAGTTATTCTCTGATTAAATGTAAGTTGAAACACGATGAACTTAACTTTTTGTACAAATAATGTACTCTGTAATATGTGAAAGATAGACGGTTCCGATCGTGAAAAAAAAACTTTGGTGGGGCTTTTATGGTTTAGAATAAGACTTTCAGGCTTCGGGAAGCATTAAACATGATCCAAGATCATGGCTATCGATATCCGATGATCTCAAAAATTGGTGTCAGTGATGGAATCAACGAGGCGTGAAATCCTAACGGTTCAGATCGACAATTATAAATTTTTACTCGGTAACGACCTTTGAAATCTATATGTTCAATATAGTTGATAACAAACTAACTAGTGTGTTGTAATTGAATGTACAGCAGTGACGCGACCGCAACACAATCAAGATGATCAAGACCGTAGATTTTGTTGTGCTTATTGATTAAATCATTATCGTAAAAAATTGGATGGATCAGGTTTACATAGGTATTTGATCGGGACGCAATTTCATTATATAAACGAGTTTTTAGGCCCGATCAAGTGTGTAGTGAGACATTATTAACTTTTTTTAGATACGAATAATCTAATGCGTATAATGTAAAAGATAGATTATTCTGATCGAAAAAAAAATACCTCGGGTGGGGCCAATTAGTACTTCATAATTATTTAGTGTCTCAGAATAAATTAAATGTGATCCGATCATGCAGTCGGTGATATAGGATAATCCGATTTTGGTGACTTTGATAGAATCGGCGAGACGTGTAATTCTAATGGTTCAGATTAATCACTATAAAAATAACAATGGCGATAACTTACAATTTGACTTTCATTATATAAACGAGTTTCTTTCTTATGATCTGTTCTTCCAATGGGTTTTGGATTTCTATGTGAAGTTTATTTTGGGTTTGCAGAGTAAGTGTTAGGTTACTTTTTGTTAAGTGTGTTGTGGGATTGTAGAGTAACTTTGTTCTTCTCTTTCTTCTGCCTCCATAATTAAAGCTCAGGCTCTCTCTATCTCTCCACGCCGTCTCTCCATCTCCCGATTCACAGGTAATTTCACTCAACCATTGCCAAACTTTCATTGTAGACGTGAATTGATTCTGTGATCTTGAAGGTCATAATCACTTCCTCCTCGCTCTGATTTGGATTTTTCGCACGGTGTCTTCACCAGTTTGATTATTGAGGACATTTATCTCCATCAGTTGCCAATTGGAAAAAATTTTATTCATACAAGTTTGATTTTTGAGGATCTCTCTCTCTCTCTCTCTGATTTTGCAAGATTTTTTGTGCTCCAAGATTAGAAATGGGTTTTGTACCTCTCTACAGGCATGGGCTTTGATGTCTGGTGATTGATCGAATAGAAACCGAAATCGCCAACAAAGTGCTTGCTTGAATGCCCAATCAAAAATTTCTATCCAAGTTATGAAATCAATTGAAAATGTACATATTAAAAAAAATGTTTTTTTTAAAAAATTATTACAAAAAAAACAATTTTCAATGAAATAAATTAATATAATTTCAAATTGTCCAAAATTAATTAAATAGATTAAGTTTTGTAATTACATACTTACAAGTTATGTCCTTCGTGTTTTGCCGTTTTCTCTATTAGTCATTTAGTCTATTGTATACGAAAATCAATGGCACGACAAGGCACGGCACGACACACAATTAAGTAAACGGGTCGGCACGACACGACACGATTCAAAAAACCACGGCATGACATGACACGATAAAAAAGGCACGGCACGACACACGATTAAGTAAATGGGTAGGCACGGCACTGACGATTCAAAAAGCACGGCGCGACATGACACGATAAGAAAGGCACGGCACGACACGAGAAAAAAAAGCACGGCCCGACGCAACACGATTAAGTCAACGGGCCGGCACGACACGTCACGATTTTAAAAAGGCACGGCCCGACACGACAGGGTAAAGTAAATTGGCCCAGCACGGCACGGCACGACACGAGCACGGTATGTCACGGCACGCCGCGGCATGATTGTAGACACCCCAATTTGGAAGCTTCGTACATTTTTAAAAGTCCCGATGACGAAAAGAAACGCCCGAATGGAGTCGTGAAGCAATACTTGAACAAACAACGAAGTCAACCCAGTCCATTGTACCGTGCCATACTCTCCCAAGTCCCGTGTGACCAATTTCAGCCAAAAAACCCAGCTGTGACTCATGTTTGCACTGCACGGCACAGTTGACCCAGTCAACTATACCGCACGGTACTGACATAGTGCCGCACGGCATTGTCAGGCATCAATCAAACCTGCAACACGTTACCAGCAGCTCCCTTTGTCGACAAACTCATTTATGTTGTGTTCTTGGTCCCTAAGGCACGCAAAGGTGCTGTGTAGCGTACCAAACTTAAGTACAAACTTGGTCTTCCATCATTTCACCCTTCTCGGCTCACCTCCTATAAAACCCAGACCTTCATTCCTGCAAAAAAGAAAAAAAAAAAGAAGCTGGGAAAAACTACTGGAAACTCTGTTGCTCCACCAAAGAATCCTCCCAAAAACATTGCTAGTCAATACTCTGTTCAAACAAACCCAAACTGCGTCCGAAACCACCGTCGGCCACTCTTCCTACCACCTCCACTCATACCCATTACTCAAGACCCCCATTTCCCAGCTTTACCAGGTCCCTTTAACACTCACAAACCAAGTTTCAAGTTCTAGTTCGAGTATTCGCTTCAAAGCTTCACTCCCGAAGGTAAAAACCTCTGTTTCGCCACCGAAGTCAATCACTTTGGTATTCTGAGGGTAAGGCCAAGTTCAAGGAGGTTCCTTATACCTCTCTTGAGCTTGGTATACCAACAATGCTCAACAAAAACGAGCCACAAGAATATGGAAGTTTTACAGTAGTGTTGTACGGTACTTCCATAGTGCCGCGCGACACTTCTGTTTAAACTAAGTATTTTGGAGCCTTGTTTCTCTCGGTCAATGCTTGACCGCTTTCGTGTGGCAAAATTAAGGACGTCCCAAGCGTAGGACTTAGGGACCGGTGTAGCACTTTACCGGTAAGACCGGGTATATCGAATCCACAGGGAAGGTGTGAACGTGTGCGAGACTCAAAGTGACG
>JAXBDA010009208.1:0-13039 GCA_036023075.1 Gaultheria prostrata
CACCACTGTGACACAGAGAGAGAGAGAGAGAGAGAGAGAGAGAGAGAGAGAGAGAGAGAGAGAGAGAGAGAGAGAGAGAGAGAGAGAGAGAGAGTTGAAGAAGAAGAAGAAGAAGAAGAAGAAGAAGAAGAAGAAGAAGAAGAAGTTGTTAGTTTGCTTGGAAACCAAAGTTCTTGGGGGTTATATTTATGAATTTCAGATCCTAAGAAAGCCCTTAGTATTGGAGAATATTACGCATATACCACTTGACCTTTTTTTTTCCTTAGGGAATCAATTTCCCATACTTTATGTTACCTAATGTTTTTTTTTTTTTAAATGTTTTCCCACTGAAAATTTGAACAGAAATCATTTGCACGTTGTCTTGGCTAAATCATTGCCAGAATACAAGGGTCAGAGAGGCCAAAAATATGATTTCTCAAAACCTATATTATTGGCCAAATGGTTATTTCCCGATAAGTAACCCGAATTAGATAGAAACGAGATGGGTTTCTTCTGGTGGAGGTTAGGATTTATGAATGAAAACAATTCACAAGCCACATGCATGGTGGTTGCGCCACGCCGGTGGTGCTTGATCGTTTGTGTGGGAGATTTAAAATTTGAAACCGGAAATATAATCAAATTTGTTTCTCAGGACAAACAAAAGATCGAGCCATTATCAATAAATTCATCCAACAAATGTAGTAGCATTTGTGTTGTGAGATTGCATAATTTACAGTTACTGAAATCCAATTATCAAAAAATTTGAAAAGTTGATTATGGTAGAATATTACTAATAGGTTCTCCTATGGTATGATAAAAAAAAAAATCAAGACTTCTTTAATGATAAAATTGCGTCCATAATCCTGGAATACATTATTGTGTCCATAAATTTTGAGCTACGAAGGGGAATTAATTAATATGCTATGCTAATTACTACTCCATCCGTCCCAAATTGCAGGTCCTTCTTTCTATTTTGGAATGTCCCAAAATATTTGTCTAATTTCTAAAAACATCCATCAAAACATGGTCACTTTCCAGTTTTACCCTTAAAAAGTACTTTTTCCATCTCAATTGGTTTGTCCATTATCTTTTATTTTATAACGATTTTTATGATTTTGAAAACTGTATAATAAAACTATGTGATATCTATCAAACAAGATCCATATTGCATATGTTTTGAGTTTCATATAAACAATTAGCCTCACAAAATTAGTCACAGTAATATTGACTGGACTTACGGGCAAAACAGAAAAAGATAATACAAAATTTTCACACCCCTTAAAAACTCACTTCCCCTAAAAAGGCAAGCAAATTGGGACGGAGGGAGTATCTTTTGGGTTGTTCCCTTTGACCAGAACTTGAATTATATTAATTTATGCAATTTGTTTTAAACGATGAGCAGTCTAAAATGGCTCAATGCCCATTTGTTAATGTTCGCTAATTCATTCCGTGAGATTCTGGACTACCAAAGCCACATGGGTCTTAATTTAAACAATACTGGTTCAGATCATCTGGCATTCAAGTGCTCTAACTTTTGTTATTGGAAAAAAAAATCAACTTTCAGGTTTTTTTTTTTTTTCCGAAAGATAGAATTTTATAAATCAACTAGCAAATAAGGGAAAACAGTCACAAAGTATCGAAGTATCAATTACATTACAGACCAACAAAATAAAAATAAAATATCAGGAAACGTCCTGAACAAGCTGACATCCGTCCCCTGTATCTGGATGTGGAATGAAAGCATCAAGAGCCTGTCGGGCAAGTAAGTGAGCTCTAGTAACCTCTTTGCGAGAAACTTTGGAGATTTGACAAAAACTAAAGCGGTTGATCTCAGTTAAAATGTCTCACTTTATTGGTTTCTCTCCATAGGGATTAAAAGCTAACTTGAAATTTTTTAAAACACTAAAATAAGTCCCAAAAAAATTGTGTGATTATGCTTATTTTTGTCTTCCGTAGTTTTTAAAACTTTTGATCTTTATTTTTTACTTTTTTTATTATTCTCATCAAGACAATTGGAGAGGGGAAAAAAAAAAGACGAAGATAGAATTTTCTTATATTGTTCAAATGCATATCCTGACAACCTCTCCAATTTTTTCAAGTTATTAGACTTTTTTTGCAACGCGAAACAAACAATTAATAAACTCTAAATAAAGAAATAAATAAAGGACCATGAGAAGCATAAATCCAAGACTTGGAAATGGGGACCAGTTTACGACGTGATTCCGAGCAACCCATGTGCAGGTTCATGATTTGGGATTTTTGGTTATGCACTCAGTATAAACTTAATTAATAATTAATTTAATTGTCTGGCAAATTAGTATTTTATGTTTCCAATTTAATCTTAATTTAATTGTCTTCTACCAAATTAGTATTTTTTGTTTCCACCTCTTTTCCATTATATTCCTTTGTTGGTCGGCAATGGTTCTCTTATTTTGATGCAATGGCATGTGCTGTAGTAAGAGACTGGAAGAAGGATGGTGAATACCGAGTAATTATTTCATGGTCTCCGGGCATCGCCACGTGATGTCCCAACATTTTTACGTCCCACGTATTTTTATGGATGCAATAAATACGTAGTGGATAAGGGAATTACCTGAAATAATCGGTCGTTGAATACCACCTGCAATATGATGAATCCATGTGCATTTATGTTTGGTAATGTGATTAGCCTTTTGAAAATAGATTTTTTCCCACCATTCTGGTAGCCTAACCGAAAAGCGCGTCAACAAGCACATGTAAGCTCCACAGTTAGGGTTCATAACAAAAATTAGGAGTAAGTTTTTCGACTAGAGTTTATATCTCAGTTGGTCGTGTACCAGTACTTAAAGATTGAAAGATTCTGAGTTCGAGTTGATGGAAGAACGAAACAGCTAATCACAAAACATAACAGAGTAATCAGTCATTCAATCTCGAACAAGAGCTAAACTTAGAGTGCAGGAAAAAGTGCCGATCTACGTCATCTTTGTGGGCTAAACTTAGCATAAAAGTCATGCTTTATTTAAGGTCACATTGGACTGAATAGAATTTGGAATGTTCAAAGCTCGGTTCGTCTAATTTTGCAGAAACTTGAGCTCAACTCGAGCTTATAACCGAGTCGATATCGCTATCAATACCGACATAGAAAAGACTAAGCAAGGTAAGTTAAACCAAAAGGAAAATAGGAGATTATGAACACAAAAATTGCTTATTAACTTGCATTAATGGTAAGCATAATCCAAAACATAATCTCAATAACTCAATCATCGTTACCAAACATAACTCCCTAGATATGAGCTTTTGGTGACAAGCATTCTAAAACTTCAATTGAGTCACAGTATTCTGTATACCTAGCTTGATAACTAAACAAGCTTAAAACTTGGACTCGAACAATTTATTCAAGAAATGAGTCCACGTTAAAAGTTTGCAGATTGTTGTAATCTTAGTAAACCAAAAATCAGAATCGAAGATCTCGCAAGTTGACCCAATATATTGGGTTGATGCTCAATCTCATCTAGATCAAGAGTTCAACTCAAAGACGAAACTAGGAAGGGGCTTATGGGGGCCAAGGCCCCCACTTAGTTTCGTTTTTTTTTTTAAATCCAATATTAACATTAGTTGTTTTTTGTATGCTAAGAGCACCTAAATATTGTATTTTGTATTAGGTTTCATTGTGTTCGTTTACATAATTAAATATTATAATTTTTCTTTTATGAAGCCTCCTTGTGATTGCTTTTGGACTATCAAGAAGTTACTGAAGTTGAGAGTATTGGGTCAAAGCTTTATCAAGCATTTATTGGTAATGGGCATGAAACTTCTCTATGGTTAGATATCTGGCATCACAGAGGTCCATTGCACAAAATCCTTGGCGATGAGCTCCTTTCCTTACTTGGTAAATCTGTTTTTGCAAAGATTAGTTCTGTGATTCATAATGGAGAGTAGTCCTGGCCTAGACTAAGATCCAATGTGATTCAACAGCTGCAAAATTCTATTCCTAGTTCTATCCACCCTCAAATGGATAAGAGTGACAAAGTTGTACAAACAATATCTCCTACTGGTCTTTATACAACAAAGCATACGTATGAGGCTATTCGTTACAAAAGTGCTAAGGTTCAATGGGTTTCTTTAGTTTGGTTCCCTAAGAATGTCTCAAAATGGGCTTTCATTATGTCGTTGGCATGTTTAAACTCTTTAGCCACTAAATAGAGACTTAGAAGATGGAGCATGGGGATTGATCCAGCTTTTGTTCTATGTACCCAATATGATGAGTCTCTGCAACATCTGTTGTTTGATTGTTGTTTCTCTAGAAACTTATGGAAATCTATGCTGTCTAGATTTCAAATTTAGGGGAGAGCTGAAACTTGGGACACTGAGATCAACTGGGCCATTCGGTTTTGCAAGGGGAAAAATTTGAGATCATTGGTTTACATATTGACTTTGGCTGCAGTGGATTATCACATATGGCTAGAACGTAACTCAAGAGTCTTTGGATGAAGACATAAATGTTCAGAAGTTGTTCTAGAAACTATTGAAGAAAAACGTTTCAACTCTGTACATGGAAGCAATTTCCAATTTCTGTTGAGAACTAAAGACTATGTAGTCAATGGAATATCAAAAAAAAATGGAATATCTCAACTAGAATTCTTGGGTCTGCTATCCCTTAGTTGTGTTTCTTTTCTGTCGTAGTGCCTATTGTAGGGCTTGTTGTTTCTTTATACGGGTCCCCTATTTTGTGGACTCCTTGACTCCTTCCCCATAATTTTTTGAGTTGGTTGGTTTATAAATATTATTCAATTTAACAAAAAAGAAAAAGAAAAAAGAAACTAGTAATGTTTTTTGCGGTAAGTCGGACATCCTCGTATTTTTCTTCCCTTGCAATTGAATTGGGCCAAAAGGAAAATAGATTCGTAAAGGGTGGGATTACAGCAGGGCAAATTACTGGCCGGTCCACTTTGAACTGGCCATGCACCAACAACTCCACTGAAAACTTTAAAAAGCATCAATCACTCCACCAACTCCACCCATGCGTGCAAGAAGGAAACACGACAGAATGACAGATCCTTCGTTCCAAGTGGCAAAAGAAAAGATTCTGGAGGCAGGGAAGAAAGTTTGTTAGAAAAACTTCACTCTATACTTAAACCCCAGTGTACCCTATGAAAATATCTAAACCTAAACTCTAGGGTACCCTATTGAAAGTGCCTAAAACCCTAGGGTACCCATGAAAGTGCTTAAACCACTAAAACCCTATAATAGTAAAGTGCACCCTAAACATAAACTCTAGTGTACCCTATGAAAGTGCATAAATATAAACCCTAGAGTACCCTATGAAAGTGCTTAAAACTCTAGGGTACCCTCTGAAAGTACCTAAACCACTAAAACTCTATAATAGGAAAGTGCACCATAAACCTAAACCTTAGGTTACCCTATAAAAGTGCCTAAATATAAACCCTAGGGTATCCTATGAAAGTGCCTAAAATCCTAGGGTACCCTATGAAAATACCTAAACCACTAAAATCCTATATAGGAAAGTGCACCATAAACCTAAACCCAAAAAAAGAGTGACTAACATTAATGATAATTAAAAAGAGTAATTAACCTTAATGGTAATTAATATTTATTTTTTGGACCGGCTCGTAATAAAACCATTAAAGCAAGTAGAAGGCCCAATAACATCGTTACAATTGAACCCAAGAATCTCATGTCGCGCCAGCCGCCATCTTATTTCGTACCTCTTAGAAAGCCCAGAGTCTTAACTTGTAGGTCCAATCGTACTTGTGCTGGATTCCAGTCCATGTACTAGGTTGAATTTTAGGCCCAATCGTACTTGTGCTGGATTCCAGACTTCCAGTCCATGATAGTAGGTACTAGGTTGAATTTTGATGATAGTAGGTACTTGTGCTGGATTCCAGTCCATGACTAATTTTCTTGCCGATCTGGTTAAAAGTAGATTATTCACGCAATATCATGTTGAATTTTGATTTTGGTTTGGTCTGTCAGCTCGGTGTCCGTCCGTGGTTAATTAACTTGTCTGTTTTCTTTCTCTAGCGGTGTCAATTTTCTTTCTCTAGCTATGTGTCTTTGTACGGTAATGAAACTTGGTGCCAAAAAAATACTGCAAAAAGTAGCTTCATAACGTCCATTATGCTCTTTCCTATTTGTTTAAATAATTGATGCATACCAATCATCGAATTACGTTAGCAAGCTAGCCTATGGATTTAAGTTTCTTATTGGACTCACCCGTTGATTAATAATGTAATTAATCACAAATCTTGTTCTGAAATCCATTTGATGTATACTGTGTCAAGAGCCGCAAGTTTGTTCATGAATCTAAGAAGGTGTGCCACTAACTTGGTTTTTTTTTGCTTTTTTGCTTTTTTATATGAAAGCTCAAAATACGCGTTGGCTTTTTGTGATTTTTTATGTGATGTATTGTGAGGGGATGACCTATCTCGAAAAACGCAATAAATTAGCTTTTGACTTTTTAAATTAGTGAAACGGTGCCTAATAAGTTAATAATGTTATCGATTTGTGTTTGACGTATGCATGTATGCTGCAAATAAAAAATTTCCCATGAAGAGGAGGCTCCTACATGGAGACAGCGATTGAAAGTAGGCTCGATTTGGGAGTGAAACTTCGGACAAACCTATCATGATCTGTCTCTCAAGTATATGCTCACGCGCAAAAATAAATCACAATTTATATGAATTTCCCAAGAAGTAATGTTTCTTTAAAACATTTTTACTAAACCCTAAAAAATATACTCCCTCCGTTCCAAAATTATGGTCATTCATTCCCTTCTAACCAGATAGAAAAATCGATTATATCTACATTTCACATGCAATATGAATTTTGTTTGATAGATTTCAGTTGAATCTAAAATACAAAATTTTTAAAATCACATACGTAAAACATTATAGATTATAAGATATATTACATTGAAAAGCGGCATGAACTCCCAAAAGAGGATATATATTTGGGACGGAGGGTGTAATTTGTTTTTACTCCAACTTCACGAGCCTTATCGAGTTAAATATTGTAAGACTCGGATTCTACTCATTATTACAAGCCTAAATGATGCTTCGATTATGTTTTTTTATCAGTATGCTAGTTTAATAGAATTAAACTTAAACGAGTCTTGGAAACGGATTTGACAAATGAAGGCTCCAACAAAAATTAAATTGTTTCTTTGGCATTGCCTTTCATGGAATTTGTGTCGGTTAATATGGCTTTAGCTCAACGGAAAGTTCATGTGGATCCGATTTGCTCTCTTTGTGGATTGGCGGAAGAAACACAATCCCATATGTTTTTCAACTGTGATCGAGCTACGAAGGTTTGGTTACTTTCGCCTTTTAGATTGCATCCGAAAAATACTATTTCCGCTCAGTTGAAGGACTTTTTGGGTGGTTTAGGTGTAGCACACAGTGGCGAGGAAAGAAAGGAAGCTACCGGCCTATTTGCTATGATCGGCTGGCACATATGGATTGCCAGGAACAATTGGGTTTTTAAACAGGGTTGGGACACGGAGACATCCATCATCGAGAAGGCTATCGAGGTGTATAATACTTTTTTGCAGGCCATGAGTAAGGATTAGCTTAATACAAATCCTCACCCTACTGGTAACGTAGCATGTTGGCAAGTTCCAGATCATGGGGTCTTAAAGATTAATGTGGACGGGGCTTTTGACGTAAAAAAAACTTGAAGAGGTGGCATGGGTATGGTGGTCCGTGATCACACAGGTGAGGTTGTGGGGGCTGCTGCATCTCCCATTAAACATTGTTTGTCAGCCGAGTCAGTTGAAGCAGAAGGATGTCGGTTTGCTTTGGGTTTGCCTTTATGTCATCTGGAGAAGGATTATGTGGTGGAAAGGAACGCACAAACTGTCCTCAAAATGATTCAAGGGCTCTACCCAGTCAAGGCATGTCTGGAAGTCGTCATCAAAGATGCTTTATTTTTGGCTAATAAGTTTAGTTCTTGTTCTTTTCATTTTGTCCCTCGTGATTGTAATAGGATGGCTAATGCTATAATCAAATATGCCCTATCGTACCTTCTAATCTGGCAGGAGGTTGTTTCGAACTGGATTAGTAGGGAAGTTTCGATCCCTTGATGTTTCTTCTTTAACGTTATCGTGCATAAGATGATTTCCCGATTGACAAAAAAAAAAACTTAAATGAGCCGTCGAGTCTTTACCAAACCAAGTTTTAAACAATTCGAAAAACGTCGGATTTATTTGCAGTTCTCGCTGTGTCATATATAATCATCAACTCCAGTTCAAAAAATATATATATATAATCATCAACTTTGTCGTGCTAGATCCAATGAAGCAGTTCCAAAGGTACAATAAAATCGTTTCAAGAAAAGAAAGTGCATTTATAAGAAAAATGAAGTGTGAAAATCATTTTAACAAAATTAAACCTAGAAAAAAAAAACCCTAAAAAAAAGGTCAAAAGGAAGAAGAAACCGAATATTCACACTATATATACCTGTCGAAGCACCGCTTTGCTTCTCTGCGCTTAGCCCATTAGTTAGTTTCTTGATTTTGTATTTTTCTGTCTTTTTTTTTTTTTCTCTCTCCCTTACCAGAATCAGTAATTTGATTTTTTAGTAGAATTAGGAGGCGTGCATTCACTGCGAAATCAAAACCGATCAAATCTCAGAACTAGGGTTTCTCTGTAAATTGCCGCCGTTTAACGTTATCTATCGTTACATATATGGTCTTATGTAGATTGTTTGGTTCATTGTTCTCATGTTGGGCACGATCAGTCACAAGTTTTGATAGGAAATTCTGTGCTTTTGGTTGCGATTAGGGTTTGGTGTTGTTGATTGATCTATTCGTTGTGTGCATTGCAAAAAAGACTCTCCATTGAATCTGTACCGAAAAGATCAGTCTAGGGTTTTGTGGGTATTTGTATTTTTAAGATGGACAAGAAGAAGGTCGCAGCTCCACTCGTGTGTCATGGGCATTCTCGGCCAGTGGTTGATTTGTGGTACAGTCCAATTACACCGGATGGATTTTTTCTCATTAGTGCCAGCAAGGGTAATTTCTTCTTTTTAAAATTTCTGTAAAGTCATTATTTTATCTTGTTGTAAAATGCTAAGCACCGGTAATGTGTAAACAGTGTATCGATATCTGATATCTGAGACGAGGGCATCGTGATGTAGTGGTATTAATATCCTTGAAATGTGTATTGAAATTCTAACTTGTTTGACATAATATGCAGATTATCCACCGCAGGTGGTTAGCAAGACCTTTATTTGTTATATATGCTCATGAATTGTCTTCTTTGTTTTACTTCTTTTTTGCTTTCAACTATTAAATGATCAAATAGTACTCGTGCTAGGTGCTAGGACTTGTTGATCACCACCAGTTAGGTTGGCATGTCTCTCATGAATCATGATTATAGATAATCTGTTATAACTTGCAGTTGGTGGACCCTGTTTTGGATTTAGGTCAACATTGCAGCCAAATCTATATGAATTTCCAAGTTGTTACATGAATTTAACATTGCAAGTTTGTATCCTCTATTTTTTTCCCTGAAGTGGACAGCGTGCAACTACTTTTCTGAAGTAAAGTTTCAATGTTATTTCCAGCATTTATAAATTGTGCCCTTTACGCACAAATTCTGCGCTAGGTCTATTGTGAGTCAAGAAGAACGACATTACCAAATGATGTACACACTTGTATGGTCAGCCGCTCTCATTGGAAGTTTGTCATACGCTATTTTACCTACTAATCTTAGAGCTCTTTTACCCATTTGGTCCTTGACCTTAATTAGGGAAGACTAAGATCATATCAGCATAGTTTATGAGAGAGGTATAGAACACACTGACTCTAGTGCTACAGAGGAATGTATGCTCTTTTTCTTCCCTTGATTAGAATTTAGAAAAGTGAATTACGGTGAATTAAACTCCAGAAAGATTTTTTGTACCTGGAGTGTAAGCTGTGGCGAAGCCACGTGGAGTAATAGTATAGTTTGAATAGGTACTTAATGGTACCCGAACAGCTTAATATGCTTGTACAAATAATATAAACATCGTGATTTGAGAAATAAATTATTCATATCAAAACAATAAGATCTATATTGCTTTCATCTGAATATAATCAAAACAAAACAGAAAAAAATCCTATAACAAGGCCTAATAAACCTTCCTCTTCAAACTTTTTTGCGCACAACATGCAACAACACAAATAGACTTCCCTTCAGATAGTACCCCTCAGTGATCCTGATTCTGCGACTTGGTATGTTATTATATCTAGACTAGACAGATGATAAAAGAGGAACACATGCGTAAGTTATTAGTTGTCTGTATGGGTGCATGTGATCGTGTCGTACCATACCAGAAGTATATTATAAGAACTAAGAATTATCTACTACTCTAGACTCTAGAGAATAGTGGCCAAGTCCAAGTGTCGATCCGTGGAAATAGTTTGGCTAAGTTACTAAAGATTCAATTAATTTCTAAATTGATTCCAAGGAAACAATCGGATGAGATTTGATTTTGGAAAACTATTAATTAAAGAGAACTGAAAATAAAATAATTGAAGAATATGAGAGAGAAAGTCTAGGGTTTTGAATACACCCCCACCGCATAACCATGCGTTCGCATGAATCGGGTTTCTAGTTGAATCAATAAATAACTATCGCTAGGGCTTGCAATCACTATCGATAGTTGGCAAGAGGATATTTGTGATTGTTAAAAGGCATAGACTATCTCATAGCAAGGACTGTCTCACTGGCACAGTTAGACCGCCCAACGGCATGATCTGTCTCATACGAGCATAATCTATCTAGATTTTAGAACTCCGAGCACAACATTGAAAACAATTATATGAACGAGTATTTCAAACTAGAGATACAAATACTCAACTGATTGAAAGAATAAAAACTATTAAAACAAGTCCTATCATATAATCCGAGCCAAATAAAAACCCTAGTTCATACAAAATACATCGTTACTTGGAGCGAGGCTTCATCGTCACCCCAGATGAGAGGTTAGCTGGCCATGGAATGGCCGGCCACTTCATTGTTGAGTGCTGTCAAGATCTCGCGGCCGAAGCCAATTTCACACCTCAAATTATTCACTGCCTCATGGCAGGAGGCATAACATTACTTATATAGGGTTTTAATAAATTATTTCATTAGAGGCCCTTTGACTTCGAAGCGTGCTACGGTTTAATCCCGTTTTTAGTAAATATTCACTTTGACCCGGACATCTTCTCAATCTTCTAATTTCATCCAAAATAATGTGCAATGAGATCCAATCACCAAATTCTTCAATAATCCCGTATTTGCCTTATGCAGCCAACTTCCAGCCCAATGTCGACCTCCAGAACGTCTAAATTAGGAAAACTCATAAAATGGAAATTTTTCCAATGCTTCCGACCTTGCATCAATAAGATACTCGGGCTAAAAGATATGGCCCAAATATTGAAAGCTGTCCAAATTCGTTTCCAAATCGGGATTCAATGATTTTCTTTCCAAATTGCACTTTATTGCACTCATTGATCTTTAAAACCTACAAAATGTTAAACTCATTAATCCGCACCAAGTAACAAATGTAAACGGACGCACAAGTATAAATTAGGGGGCTTAATTGGGTACAATTGGGCAACTATCAGTGCTTTTAAAACTGCGAATGCCGGAACATTCATGGTGAAAAGTAATGCTATTTAATTGATCATGTTACAGTCCATTAATGTCTTGTATGTGGAGAAAAAACTCTCAAGTGGAACCTGGTACAAAAAACATCACACTTAGTTTTTAGCATCATCTGTAATTCTTGGGGTGGTAATGGTTTCTCCTGGGCCTTTGGATACCGACTGTCATGTTTGCTTATGTGTTTTTTGTTCCTGTGCATTCTTGTAATTAATCATCACTATCTCTTCCCTTTATTTTGTGATTTTTCTCTTTGTTTGTCTGTCTCTTATATTTTGGTGATGATTTGTCGATATCTCATTCATTTGAAGATTGGTGTAAAGTATTGCATCATGATCCAAGTGCGATTGTTTTCCAGGCTGTCTGAATTAGATAAGAACAATTCCATTCTCTATGACATCATGTGCAAAAGAAAGATGCCTGCATAATGTTGAGTGCATGTAATATTGATCAGTGGGTTATTATTTGTAATGTAGATTCCACACCTATGCTAAGAAATGGAGAGACAGGAGATTGGATCGGAACCTTTGAAGGGCACAAAGGTGCAGTGTGGAGTTGCTGCCTCGATGTTAATGCTCTACGGGCTGCATCTGGGTCCGCTGATTTTACTGCGTATGTGATCAAGCCTCGTCGTCTTGTAGATTTGGTTAATGGAGAAAGTTAAATTATTTATCATTGTCATTTTATCTCTACAACAAGTGCTGCAAGCGTTGCCTGTTTCCATTTTAGAATTGTTGAGGCATAACTTTGCATATCTGTTTTATGGTCACAAATAAATGATATTATTGTTGGGAGCTTCATTGATTTTTTCTTGGATTCTCGACTGCTAGTATTTTCAAAGTTAGCATCTAAATTTGGCTTCTTAACATATGTATATTTGCAGGAAGTTGTGGGATGCATTGACGGGTGATGAATTGCACTCTTTCGAGCACAAACACATTGTCCGTGCTTGTGCCTTTTCAGAGGTAGTTTTAATTTTCTTCTATCTTTGTACTTTTGTCATTCTGTGTTCTGTGCCCTCATCTTACATCTACAGTTTACGAGTCCTCAAATGCCAGTGCCAAACTTAGGGGTTGTTTGATAACCAAAATTCAGCACCTGACCACATTTTTCATTGCTTAAAAGATTAAGATTTAAGCGCCTCTTACAATGTTAGGCTAAAAAGTTTATAAAAATGAAGCAGCTTTCATGAGTGCTTGCATTCAACCCCTTCCTCCTCCACCGATACCCTCCGCCCAACTGCCACTATCTTTGCCGTCACCACCACCACCGCTCCACCACTACCACTACCACTACCACCACCACCAACTACCACCACTGTTACTATAGATACCACCACCACTACCTCCACTGCTACCACCACTATCCACCACCACCATCACTCCCATCGCCATCACCGCTACCATCAACATTCCACCACCACCACTGCT
>JAXBDA010009209.1:0-13035 GCA_036023075.1 Gaultheria prostrata
GGAAGAAAACAAACTTCATTGCTCGAACGAACTACGTTTAAGGCTTGAAAACTGAGAACAAAGCTCCAAAAGAAACCAGCAAACATCCAGAAAGCGTAGCCGCCAAAACTAGGTCAGAAAATAATGTCCTTTCTTTCTTTCCTTTTTCCTCTTTTTTTCCTCCCAATTACACGTTCATGAGGGGTTTTTATACCCCAGAAATCCGAAACCAAAACAAATTCATACGAAGACCCAAAACGATGCCTTTTGAATGTGCCTTTAAGCACCTCGGTAGCGCTACAGGGAAAATGGTGTAGCGCTACCTAATTGCTTAGGGCGTTGACCGTTGTTTGCTCTGTAGCGCTACACCCATTTTGCCAAGGTTCTGTTCCGTTCCGTTCGTGGGCCCTGTTGTGCCACTTTTAAGTGCTCTGTCAAATTCCTGTAGCGCTCACAACGGTCCAAATTGCTTCCTTCGAGAAATTAACTTCACCACTTAGTCTCCACAGCCTTGCTTGCTCTCACGTTCCGTCTCAGCCTCTTCAATGTCTCGATTCCCAACAGTGTTGTGCATGCCACGGCTTCAAGTCTCTGCAATCCAATCTTGAAGCTAAAAACAACCTTATTTTTCTGAAAATTAACAAAAACACAAAAATATACCAAAGCAACGCATCAAGTGGAAAATAGGGAATAAATTAGATAACGTGTTAAAACTACCATATTTAGGCACTTATATCTACGATATTGCGTGCCAATCAGTTAGTGGGTATTATTATATTGATAAGGGTAAGTAATGGAAAGTAGATGTTAAAGTTATAAAAGTTGATGTGACAGAAAATAAGTTGGAATTACGAGGCAACACACTTAAAAAGGGACGAAAGGAGTAACTTTTTTTATTTTGAATGTTGAATTTTTTTTTTGTATTACTCAAATGTAAGAGATACAAGAGATTAAAAGAACAAGAGAGAAAAAACATCAAAATATATCAAAGTGTAGCATCCCGACAAGATTGGCACCACAATCGTATGCCACTCGAGTCTTAAAAGAAGTACAGTTCATGACTAAGATGTTCTGTCTAATAACTAATTAAAGATATAATGCTGCATATAAGAACATTCAAATGATTTTTAGATTGGTTGTGTGAATGTGTATGTCGAATATGTCAAGTCAAGTTAAAAAGGAACAAAATTATAATGTACACAAATTTTCATGTCGTTTCAGGTACACATATTAACCAAGTCATAAAAATATACCGGTACTCTGCAAAAGAAAGGAAAAAAAAAACCGAAAAGAAGGGTTTGGATTCGGTAGCTTCCGCAGTGGCAGGGTCAGAATATTAGATTGTAGGGTTTGATTTTAAAAAAAACCTATTTTCAACAAAAAATGTACTTCGTGTATCGTGTAGTTGTGTAGTACATTACTGTATTGTATATGACACTGTTTTATTTTTAGGTCGGCAATACCCGTGTATAATTATTTTCATCTATGAAAGAAATTGATAAAAATATACATTACAATGTAGAAATATTTTGCTTTTTAACTATATCAAATCAAAATTATTTACATTATAAATATACGATATTTCAATCATTAAAATTTTAAAATTTGGGGGGCGGCAAGGCCCCCTAAACACCTCCGCTCCATGCTTCCGCTCTATGGCCTTCCTCTGTTTTTTTTTTTCCCGATCGGCAAAAGAAAATATATGGCCTTCTTGGCAGCTTAATCCTAACATTTTTCTACTCTTTTTAGTTCAATTGTAGTTTTGTAGCTTTTTATATAAATGAAGATATGCCTTAGTTTTGTATTTTGTTTGAGCTATTAATAAATTTTTGTATTACCCAAAAAAAAGGTGGGGTTTGACTTGAAGAGTAAATAATTATTACAGGGAAAAACAACCTCTTTTTTTTTTGTGAAAAGGAAAAAGATACTCCCTCCGTCCCTTTTTAAGTGTGTTACCTCGTAATTCCAACTAATTTTCTCTCACATCAACTTTTACATCTACTTTCCACTACTTACCCTTATCAATATAATAATACCCACTAACTTTTCAAAAAGGAATCTACTTTTAAGGGCAAAATAGGAAATGTACCCACTAACTTTTCAAAACACACACTTATTAAGGGACAGCCCAAAATGGAAATGTCTACACTTATTAAGGGACGGAGGGAGTATTATAAAGCTCGAAAATGAATACACCGAGAAACAGGGTTGAAAAAAAAAGAAAAAAAGAAACATCCTGGGAAAAACGACTTCACCAAATTTCATTATTGATTAGTACAACTTTTTCCTCTGTACGTGACATGGACTAAAAATTTCACTTTCTGTGTTGCTAAATTCTTGCAATGTTTTGGGCCCCACCAATTGGCCCAATACACCAATTTCGTTACCACCAGTGGTCCTTTTCTAACAGCCCAAAGTCTAAAAAAATTACTGTATCAATGCCATGGAGAAAAATGACAATTACTTATATGAGAATCTAGCTGGGGTCTCAATTAATGCTAGCATATGCCCTTTTGGGCTATGAATCTAAGATGAAAGAATATTGCAGCTGATCGATTGGAATGGGAATGAAGGTTTCCATTTAATTTCATGAAACTATATATACTAGTATTTTGTTTTTTGAAAAGTCCTGAAACTATACTCGGGACATAAAAAAACACGATCTTTAGCGTATTGGGATGGCATATGATTGTCGGGAATTTGGATCGCAACATAGTTGAGATGCGTTCTCATGTTGTGATTCTTTTTGTCTCAGATCCCTTTGATATACTAACCTCTTTCTAAAGATGGGTCCTCTAAGCATTTGTATATATATAAATTATTCGATATAAGTACCAAGATTTCCTTGGGTGCAGTGGAAATGTAGAGCGTTTAGAACCTAGTGAACACGAGTTCCATTCCCGGCGCCTACAACAAAGTTAATTTTTACATGTTTGAATTAAATTCACCTAAAAAAAAATTTAAGGTTTCCTAAATTGCAGCCCCCACAAAAACTCAGTATCATGTGGAAACCTCCAACTCAAAACCAATTGGCAATGAATGGAGAGGTCTCAGCATATATTAAGTGATCACCCATTCCTCTCCTAAGCAATGTGGGACAATATTTCTTAACATCCCTCCTCACGTGTTTGATGTATGTCACGTGTGACCACTTTTTAGGTCCTATCATAGTGCAACCTTTTTGCTGGTTTGTCGTGAGGTGTGGATTGTAAAAAAAATTTCTCTTTTAATGTGGAGTGGAATGGGCCCCGCTCTGATACCATGTGAAAACATCCAACTCAAAACCAATTGGCAATGAGTGGAGAGGTCCCAACATATATTAAGTGATCACTCATTCATCTCCTAAGCAATGTGGAATAATATTTCTTAACACAATATTATTATATTAAAAAGTAATGTACTTTCGTGCATAATTTATTGAACTTCTTACACGGCATTAGAGAAGTCATGAAATACACGGCATTAGAGAAGTCATGAAATACTTTAAGTTGGTGTAAAGAAGTTCAAACAAAATACACGAAATAGCAATTAATTTTTTTATTTTAAAAATACACAATTTTACAATTTTGAATGCCGTGCCGTCGGATGGGCCCAATACAGCTAATGCCAATGTCAATCGTATCTAAAATTTGGAGAGTCGTCCCTTTTAGGCTTTTGTCCTACAACCACCAATTTGACTTAAAATAGTAGTAAGAAAATAACATGTCCCTATCCTAATTGTGAGAGAGAGAGAGAGAGAGAGAGAGAGAGAGAGAGAGATTTTTAGGAAGACAGTAAAGCAAGGGCATCATGTGGATATAGTGATCAGATCAGATTTTTTTTTTATCAGCAAAAAAGATATATATTGATCAAGAGAGGAGAAAAACAATACAACGAAAACACGGCTAAAAAAATGTATAGAGAGAAATTGGTGTGTATCTCTATTGGCGTAGCCAGGAATGAAGACTACTGGAGGTATACCACGAAAACACGGCTAAACAAAATTCTGTGACGAAATGATACGCTAATATGAACCTATTTCATTAAAAACGCTAGCTAAAAGTAACACGTGTGTATATAATCTCACATTACAATTAATAACATTTTTATTAAAAAAAACAAAACAAAACTACCATAGCCATCCATAAACAAAAGTTTCTAAAGTTAGGTTTTAGAATAGACCACGATGAGTTTTCATGTTTTGAAAGCTTTGCATGATAATTTCATTGTCAATGCTTTCAGATATGCCTTTCTTTATATATGCAATCACACTATCACTCCTCCATTGCTCCTCATTCGGTTGCGTCATTGATTATTCACATAATTCATAATTGAAAACGCTCTATCAATTGTAGCATTTGTAACCGATAAAATTAATCTCAAAACTAAAAGCAAGTAAACCAATAGCTAACAAAAAGGCACTTTAACTAAGCTAAAGTCAGATTTTCAAAAAAAAAAGGAAAATTGCAGTGTGGCCCGTGCCCACACTGGTCCTTTAATACATCAGCCTTTGTGTATCTCTAACTAACCGGAGTTTAATATTTGGTGTCCGGCCGCAAAAGAGTAATTTCTTTTGAATTCCCTAGTGCTGGCGTGAATGACCTGCCTTTGATCGGACCAGGGAGGAAATTAGTCGAGATGTGCAAAAACTTACTTGGACACCCCTGACATTCGCGAATAAAAAAATAAAATAAAAATAGAGAGAGACAATGGTCACATATCAAAAAGGTTGGGCTGGGGATGTTTTATTTGTACATAGTCCAGTCCGTGAATGGGCGCATGTTATTCTGAGGCTGGGTTGGGGCTGGTAATTTTGTAGTGTTGTGGACATCCGTGATTCTTCTTACCCAATCCTGATGCGATCTGTCGGTTTTCCGATCCATTTCTCTTGCTTCCCTTTCCATCGATGTCTTTCTCCACCACATATTGACGTGAACTTTGCCATACGGTAGCGAGTGCCAGGGGCACTTTAGAAGTTTCCCTCCAATTTCTCATGCAAACCATAGACAAATTATTATGGGGGAGCTTCTCATTTCATGTATGTACATACTGCAGGCACAACTATTTGGGGGCCCAGTGGCACGGATCACCCCCGGGTCCAAAACTCTTATCAATATATCATATATGTATTATTTCGGCTATTGTGTATGATTAATCTTCGAACGACACATATGCTTCTTGGATATTAAATAGTCCCTCATTCTTTTTTGAACTGCAATAGTCCCTCATTCTAAGAAAAGTTATCTGGTTCCTATAATGCGAACTAAAGACGCATATTAATTCAAACAATTTCTTACTCATCTCAGATTTGGTGATGAGTTGAGAGATTTTGGAGTTTTTGAACTGGTTGATTTGGAAGATTTCAGGGAATCTCTTGTTTTTTTTTTTTTTTTGGTGAAGAGATAGAAAATAATAATAAATCCAAAATCATCGGTCAAAACCGGATACAACAAACCACCAGTCCTAAAACCACCGGCCACAAAAACTACCTAAAAAAAATAACAAAATAAATAAATAAATAAAGTACAGGAAATAATCGACAAGAATCTCCTTTTGAATTGAAGAATTTCAAGAAGTTTATCTCATAGTAATCGACTGGATTTCCCCTCATAACTGAAAGGTCTCACCTTTTTGGTTTCAACTGAAAGGCCCCTCTGTTAAAAAAAAAACTGAAAGGCCCCAGTTTTTTTTTTTTACAGTTTACACCAATATATGTTTTCTCATCCAATTCTTCATTGGATTGGATGTCTTGTTTTTCTTTCCTTTTCCATTTTTGTTTTTGTTTTTTCTTCAGCCTTGCTTTTCTTTTCTCGATGTACCCTTCGTCGAATTTTTAATAAAATCTTTGTTGCCGATAAAATAAAAAAAGAGAGATGGAGTACTACATATCAGCAATTTTTTTTAATTTTTCAAAACAAGTTTGCATTTGTGCAAATAAAACAAGTTCTTTTAAATTTTCTCAATTTGACAGATGATACATTTTTTGTGACAGTGTATTGACAATTCTGGGTGTCATCTCCAAATACAAATCATGATTCTGCGTGCATATCCACACAGTCTATAGTTGTATCTCAAAAGCTTATTATTATGATTGACAGCACCTTGAAAAGGAGAAGTTCCGCACATTGTTTTTGTTCCTTGCTACTAGTATTTTAATTTGAAACACACAAGTACAATGCTCAGTCGAATAGTATTCAATTCAATTGGTGTTTTTGTTTTTCTCCTTTCGGGAGTACTAAAATGTACCCCCTCCATCACATATTGTTTGTATCACTTTCACTTTTTAATTTTTTCAAATAATTATCTATACTTATTTCACAATCTATATAATGTTGTTTATAATTTTGAAGCACCAAACAACTCGTATGATTATCTAGAATTTGGAGCACCAAACAACTCATAAAATAATTATTGGATTTTATAACATTCGAAACAAAATATGGTTCACATGATACACAAAGTACTTGACAATCTACCATTAATAAAACAACTCCTAAAATTGATGAAAACAACCAATAAAAGTAGCTTAAACAAAAAAATAGAATAGTCTAAAAACGAGAAAATAAATTCAGCAGCATGTCTTACTAGGGAATTAAAATTGGAAATTAGGTATTAGTAGGGTCAAATATTTATAGTAATATATTAAAGACTTCCTAACAAAATAGATTTCTACTCTAAATAGACATAAAAGAATAATTTACTAGGGAAAAAAATTAACTTATCAAATCAAGATACAAAATTATGTACACGTGTGCGTGTGTATTATACGGTGTTGTCTGGTTCTAACCGTGATCCTTAAATTAAGAACCAGTAACCGAACTATAATTACCGATTCTTATTTTTTTAGAATCATAACCAGCCCAATGAACCGCATGCATAACCTAACAAAGTAGAACGGTTCAGTCTGGATCGGATCGGTTTTGCGGTTATATCAGTTTTCTTGTACACCCCTAAGTAACATGGTACAACAATTTGAGACGGAGGGAGTATGAAGTACTTGAAGCTCTGGTCCACCATTCTCATTAACAAAAGAGGAGCAGTAGGGTACGAGAAATTTTTTTCAAAAAATATTCCGAAAAGAGAAATGAAAGGTCCAAATATAAAAAAGAGAGATGAAGGGTCCAGAATTTTCATTTCTCTTTCCTGGACTATCGGGACCCTTAATTTCTCTTTCCTGAATATTTTAGAATAAATTTTTATTGTATCCTACTCCCTCCGGCCCTTTTTAAATGTGTATCCTCGCAATTCCAACTTATTTTTTCTCACATCAACTTTTACAATTTTTACATCTATTTTTCACTACTTACCCTTATCAATGTAATAATTCTCATTAACTTTTCAAAACAGAATATATTTTTAAGGGTAAAATAGAAAATGTACCCACTAACTTTTCAAAACAGAATCTACTTTTAAGGGTAAAATAGAAAATGTACCCACTACACACTTATTGAGGAACAACCAAAAATGAAAAGTTAAACAGTATAAAAGAGGCGGAGGGAGTAACATTCTGATGAACGGTTCAAAAATTACCGCACCCCTTGTCCTTATCCAACATTCATTACATACTTAGTTGGTGTTTCAATACCATATCTATATCGATTGGTAGTGGTGGGAAGAGGGGTGGATATGTGAAAGGGATAAAAAGGTAAATTTGATAAGTGTTGGTCCTAAATCGTAATTAAGAGGAGGGTGAAAAAATTACTTTCATTAAATATATGGAAAATTAAGAATTTGCTAAACTCTAGTAATGAGAGAAATTATTCAGTGCACCGTCAGACCTATTCTCCATCACACATTATGGTATGTTCTAAGCCAAAGTTATGATCTCCACGAAGTGTGATAGGAAAAGATTTCGGAACACCACGTGACAGTGCCTAGGAACACTAAATAATATCACTCCATATTTACCCTTCCAATCCACCGAAACTTTCGAGTGTGAGAGGACAGTATACCTATGCAATGGTTTTTGTCGTCTGTGATGCCTCCACACAATACCAGTTGGGGGTGAGCTGCTTGATCTTTGGCAGTGAAATATTGCCCAGATTTCGTCAAACGAAGTGAATGGTCACGAGTGCTTCCTCATTCTAAAATCAATGGAGGAGATCTGTTTGGGTAGTAATCTGGTGGTTGTAATAACTCCTCCAGGATTTGCCTAGTCAGATTAAGTACAATGCAGCCCACAGAATTCAAGAGTTGGAAATTTTGTAGTAGTACAAGTAATCTGCGAATGGCGCAAGGACCACAAGTGAGAAGGGAGAGGACAAGAATTTGGGCACAAACTTGAGCACAAGTTGCATGGGTAAAAAAATTCATCGGAATGTGTGCCCCCTAATTATCCTTTGATATTGCCATATTGAACGAGGATCCTTTTGGCTCCTAAGGGAACCAGGGGTGCTGCGCAGCCCCATGCTCTGCAGCATGCTGTGCGGTGCTTTTTGGCCCCACGCCAGCATCGTTTCAACGATCGGAGACATCCATCGCGTAGAGCACGTCGAATACTTCAAGTGTACCAAAAATCAACTCAATCGGATATCGTTAAGTGTCTCATCGGAACACAAATAACTAAAAATAAATGGGTTCAATGGTTTTCATCCAAGTTATGTGTGTTCCATTATTTTTCTAGTTATATGTGTTCCGATAGGCACTTAACGATATCCAATTGAAGAGAATTTTGGTACAGTAGTAGTACTCGACATGCTCTACCCGATGGACGTCTCCGATCATCGGAAAGATGCCGGCATGGTGCCGGAAAGCACCGAACAGCACGCTGCGCAGCACCACCCCAGGTCCCTTCTAAAGCTAATAATAAGGTAAGAAATACATCGACATGTGAAATAGAAAAGAGTAAAGTATATATCTATTAGTAACATAAAATTTCAATTACGTTGAACCCCAAAAGCTACACTGAAATGCCAAACAAAAAGTAGCTAAGTAGATTATTCATATACCTTCATAACCTATAACAATGTTCACAATCAACCCCCAAAAAAACTAGACTTAAGAAGAAATTCGGTGTTCACCTCATTAAAATGGTTTTTTAGCTGTTGGAGTTGCATATTGGTAACACTATACCATAAGGTGTGTTTTGGCTTCACTTGACTTATTTTTTCGTCTTTATTTGATTTTTTTTTCTTCGAGTTTGTTAGTTTTTCATTAATTTTTTGTGCACTATTGATTTGTCTCGATAAGAAGAATAAAAAAAGTAAAAAAATTATGATCCAAACTTACATTTTTTGAATAAAGACAAAAATAAGTTAAAATGACAGATTTTTACACTTTTTATTTATTTTATTCAAAAAATTGAGAGTTCTAATCATTTTTTTTTTACCTTTTTGGATTTCTATCGTCGAGACGAACTAATAATATACAAAAAAATTGATGCAAAACTAACAAAAGCGAAAAAATCAAATAAAGACAAAAACGAAAGAAAGAAAGAAAGTCAAAATGACTTATTAGCTAGGCCAAAACACACCTAACTCAACGTGGGGAGCAGTGGTTCAAAACTTCTAAATTCGACCAAGGTAGTGATGGACCGAGTGAGAGGATTTCCATTCTAGACAAACCAACCAAATTTGCTCGATTCTTTTTTTTCGTGGAGAGAGAGTGTCAAAGAGAGAAGGAACAAAAAACAGGTGTGGTAAGGGCAATTAAGTGGTAGTATTTGCCAAACTCTTAGGACAAGAAGTACCATATATATTCGCCAAAAATGCAAAATTTTCAAGAATAATACACCTAATTTATGAAAAAATGCCACCTTAACCTGTTTCTAATACAAAGCTCATCGATCTCAATTCTAAGTTCAAAAAAGTGATGTGAACAGTATTTTTCCAATCAAAGTATTTTTTTCAATTGAGATAAACTTGGTGAGCGGAACAAAATGAACTATGAACTAATAGTATCAGTTTTTTGAGCCTCAAATGGGAATCATATTTGGATCCTTTGCCAAAATAAATAACTAGTTTTTTTTGTCTTTACTTAATTTTTTTTCCGCATTTGTTAGTTTTGCATCGATTTTTTGTGAATTATTGGTTCGTCTCAACGAGAGAAATCAAGAAAGTAGAAAATTATGATCAATTTTTTTTAAAACTTTACTAAAAAGAAAGATAATTCAAATTTTTGTGGATTATCGGATTATTTTTTGTCTTCACTCACAAAAAATTTAGTTTGGTTAATAACTTTGTACTTTTTAAATTCCTCTCGTTGAGTTCAATCAATAATCCACGAAAAATAATTTCAAAACTAACAAATACAAAAAAAAAATATGAATAAAGACAACTAATAAACTGGATTATTTATTTTGTCAAAGGAAATAGATCGAGAATAAGAAGAGGAATAAACAAAAGAACATTTCATGCTTGATTTTCACTGCTCTGAAACGATTCAGGGTTTTTATTTTTCATCCGAAAACAAATTGGATTGACCTAATTTTTTGCAGGAATACATACAAGAACATTTTAAGAATAATGAGCGGTTTCAATCATCATGGCAAAACAGGCCTCCAAAAAAATCAATTGAATGTGAAACGAAGCTTTAGCAAACAAACTACTTAGGAGCCCCCTCAAACCCAAGAAATGGTGCCCTTCTTTGGGCGACAGCCTCTGTTGTCCCAAAGGGACGGCAGGCTCCTCCAGTCCATCAAGGTAAGGCGAGAAAGCAATGCGCACTGATAAAGAAGCGCCCAACCAACCCCTGATCCTAAATCTGGGCTTTTTTTTTTTTGGATCTATTCTTGAAGTATCATGTTATTACTCGGGGGACAATTTTCTGTATACGGGGCGAGTACCACATGGCTGAGCTTACGTAGAGCACGAACTCTGCATCCAGGTCTTTCTAAAGTATTGTATTGGATGGCTGAGATCAAAACCCTCTCTCTCCCCTTTCACTCTCCTGTTTCTCTCTCTATAATCAGGACCGTCCAAAATCAAAATGGACGGCCTGATGCGCCACTCACAGGTACCCGCTCGACACTGAAAACTTGTTGTTCTTACTCGGGACCCTTTCTTGGAATAGTGAAAAGATAATACTGCATATTTGTTTATATCAAGGAGCTTCCAATAAGGGCCATTTATTTAACTTACAATGCGGACCTCACTGTTCCCGATGTAATTTTGACGATCCAAACCGCTCAATATTTTTAAAACATTTTTTTAAGGGCCCCGGTGAGAAATCATAAAAAGAAAATACCCGGAAGGGCTTGATCCATGCAGTTTTGGATAAAATTGTACATATACAATTTTATCCAAAACTGCATGGATCAAGCTCTTCCGGATAATGTTTTTTTATGATTTCTTACGTGAGCCCTTAAAAACACATTTTAAAAACATTGAGCAGTTTGGATCGTCGAAATTAGGTCCGAAAACACGAAAATTGGCTAGGTCCGCATGGAAAAGTTTAATAAAGGGCCCTTATTGAAAGTTGATCTTTGTTTATATATGAACATCAGATTAGAACATAAATTTAAGTGGACCAGTATTTTCTTTAAATTTTTACAATCTTGCTCAAGTATCTATCGTACTTGAATCCAACAAAAAATAGATTACACAATCTTTTTTTTTTGGTTACAAGAGGTAGGAGAATACAAGTATACAACTATTTGAATTACGTCATTCTAGAAACAAGTTCACAAAGCCCAGTTGAACTAATAGCCTCATTAAGGAGAGAAATTATCCCAACAAATGCAAGGAAAATACTACAAAACGCAGATTGAGAGATTAAAACTCCTGATATCCTAGTGAGATGCATGAACTTTGGTCAACTGAGCTAGCCCCAAATTGTTGAGTACACAATACTACGAAACTACTCCCTCTGTCCCACTTCATTAATTCATTTTGGAGATTCCAACTTATTAGAAAACCATTATCATTGCACTTGTCATATTTTTTTCTTTTCTCCTTTCAAAAAATAAAATACATTTTTTCTTTTCTCGTTTTACTGTTCAAAACATCATCATTGCATGTACTTAGTTTCACAGAGCACGGGTAAAAATGTAAACGCACTACTTTTTTGGACAAAAAATTGGTAACGAATGGGGCATGATGTTATAAAAATCGGTATTTTCCTTGACTACTGGTCCACTAAACAAACGGGCTTTTGGGTCACATGTGAGCCCGAATCTGTACACTTTATAGAATCTACGGGCAAACGCCCAACCACCACCAGTTATCTGGGCCAGACTGGGCTCAAATCATTTCCCTCGAAAAATTTCAACTGTGTCGTATCACCCTCTATATTTCCGTCAAATGGCCGTCAGTACGATCGACAACCCCAATATAGGTGCCGATTCTAAATGTACCGATGGGGTACACACGGCTTGTGAAGCTCACTTAGGGGTCCTTCACAAATGATCCGAACCGTTCATTAAGTTAAAAAAAAAAAAAAAAAATTCCCAAAAGTTCCGCGAGAAATCAGCTCAAACTGATTCCTGCAACTAATTGATCCACATTCAGATTACATAGCCCTGATGCAATCTGTCGGTTTTCCAACCAATTTGTTACTTGTCTCCCGTAAGATAGTAAATATCAACTAATTCTTTTAATTATGCAAAACAAGTTTCATTTGTTCAAATAAAATTATTTCCTATATATTTCCTCGCGGTTTGATGGATCGAATTATTTTTTGAGACTGTGGCACTATATTGATTATTTCGAGTGCTACCCCCAAGTTCAAATCACTGTTCTTCCAATGCGTACATATCCATAGAGTGTATGGTTACATCAACAAAGCTTAATATGATGGAGAGCACCTTGTTAAGGCGAAGTTCCGCACATTGTTTTTGTTCTTTGCTACGGAGTAGTATCAATTTGCAACACATCACCACCTATCGGTTGCGAGTTAGAATCCTGCTTACGGATAGTAGTCATTGTGAACCAGATGCTGTGTATTTTTTTTTTTTATCGATAAAAGAAGCTTTATAGAAGAATCTCGAAAGGGTACATCGAGAAGGGGGAGGTGACATCCAACCGAGGTTGAATGAAAGAAAAAAGAAAGGAAAAGAAAACAAACAAAGATAACAAGAGCCCAAACGAAAACTCCCAAAAGAGCCAAACCCAAAACCAAAAAAACCAACGCAAGATTCAC
>JAXBDA010009210.1:0-13033 GCA_036023075.1 Gaultheria prostrata
GAAACCGATTTTTAAAACAAAATCTCATCCCTCCAGAGGATAGAAAAAGGATTTTGAAAAAACAATCAGAGGGCCGGTCGGCCCTGGGTTAGAACCGGACGGCTCTTTTTCGAGAGCCGAACGGCTCTCCTCTGTTTTCCCAGTAAAACTCCCTTGTTTCCTTATCCTCTGGTACGGTTTACATTTTAAAAATTACACTTTTTCCTTCAAGTTTACTTTATTTTGTATTCAGTTCTTTCATTTTTTTGTTTTTATTCTTTATAATCCTGTTAATTTCATTTATTTTCTATTTACTGTTATTTAACTGTTTAATTGTCAAAGATTTTCAATAAAGTGTTTTCATCCCACAAATATTTAAGTAGAGACCGGGAATATCCCGGGCGAGCGGGGTGCTTTTCCAAAAACCTTTCCCGCCCGTAACTTGGCTTCCGGACCCAAAAAAAAGAATCTTTTCCGCGGATTAAGCCTTTTCCAAACGGCACAAGAGTCATCAATTATTTTCATACGGTTTCTCGGGTACCAAAAAGATTTTCTAAATAAAATCCCGGGTGGCGACTCATATTTTAAATCGAAAACATTTTTCCGGAACACGCCGGGAGTGGCCGTCCACACTTCTCATTGACATTGCCAAAATCCTGCTTATTCCAAGCTTTGAGCTTCTTTTTCACCTCTTTCAACTTTTTAACTATCTGACTGCCTGCAATTCCAAAGGTTGCAGTATCGTTCCATGCTTCTTTAGTAAGTTCCAAACATCTAGGATGAGACAACCACATATCCATAAATCTGAAAGGTTTTGGACCCCAATCCCAATTACTATCTGAAATCATCACTGGACAATGATCAGAGATAGGTCTTTGCAAGCCCCATTGATTCCCTTTAAACTTTTCCAGCCATTTTATTGAAATCAGGAACTTGTCTAATCTGCTGTGAATAGAGATTTCTTGAAAATTAGTCCACGTCGATGATCTTCCATTCAAGGGTAAATCTTTCAGTTCAGCCCGCTAAATGAAATCCTGAAAACTTCGCATACTTCTATCAATTCTGGTACATCCCACTCTTTCACACATAGATTTTATCTCATTGAAATCTCCTCCAATACACCACGGAATGTTGCTTGCTGCTTTGATCACCAAGATTACCTCCCAAAGTTCTCTTCTACTTCTTTCCTCGTTTGGAGCATAGACATTCACCAGGGTGCATTCCAAACTCTTTCAGAGCACCGTTTAAAATGATGAAGTGTCTGCTAGTAGTGACTGATTGTAATTTAAAGCTGTCTTTATTCCATATAGTGATCAAACCCCCTGATGCTCCAACTGATCCAGCTGCTGCAAACTCCACATTAGAATTACCCCATAATTTGTGAATAACATTTGCTTCCACATTCTCTAACTTGAATTCCTGAACCATAATTACATCTGGACCTCTATCCTTTATTAGTTTAGCCAAAAATCTTTTCTTAGTAGAGCTTCCCAAACCCCTAATGTTCCAGGTGATAATCTTCATTTTAGACAAGGAAAAGATCAACCTGGATTATGCCTCATAATGGTATCAGCAATTTGTGTTGCTCCTACAAAGAGGAGCGAACCTGTTGTTTTCCTTCCCTATCAAATTTTCCATCATCCTCAGATCAGTGTTTGAAAAATCCACCCCAATTATCCTCCCAGCTTCAGCCCTGGCTTCTAATTCTGCATGAAGTGTGTTGCTTATGTATTCACTTGACTCCGGGCTAGAGATATCTTCTCTAATCTTCATTCTCAAAGCTTTCCTAGCCTCTTTTGGGTTTAAGTCCACCTGAAGCTTGATACTTGGCAGTTGAGAAGCTCGAATTTGAGTCCAATACTATAGGTCCATCCAGGCATACAAGGTTTTTTTCGGCTTCTGCATGTGGTTTTGCCTTAAAACCACCCACCAATGTAGGCTCTTCTCTTTCCTTGGGAAGGTCTTGATTAATTACCATAATTGGATCATTGGAATCAGCAACAAAGGAGAACAACTCTGATGAGGAATTTGAACTAATTTCATTATTGTTCTCAGCCACTTCTAGAGCAAAGTGTAATTCCTGTCTTGGGACACTGGAAAATTGCCTCCTTCAACTGACTTTTATTACCATCTCTCTCATGCCCATTAAGATTTCTGTTGCCTGCATTTTCATTATCCTTGTCAGCATTTTTTGTTGGCTTGTCTTCTGCTGATTGAGCCTTCTCTGGATTATTTTCCTTGTCATTTTTATTATTTTCCACATCATCATCCTCGCCATTTACCCCTGTATCAGCAATGACAAGGAACTGGATTTGATCACTCTGAAAGTTTCCATTTCTTCAACTTTCACCATATACTCCTTGTCTTGAATAGTTAACTGTAGTTGATCCTCAATCTTAGTCGCAACTTCTGTAGCAATCAGAACTTTCCCCGTATCATATGAAATTTCCTTCAAAGTGTTATTATCCACCCCAATGAACTGCCCCCAATGGCTACCAATTTCTTTGAAGGTAGACATATTCCATCCATTTAAAGGCATACCATGACAGTTTAACCAGAACAAACCTTTCCAAACTTAAAGATTCTCCGTTCCAAGGTTTAATCTCATTAAACCATAGTCCCAAGCATTCCTCCTTAATGAACTTGTCTTTGGCTTCTTGATCATTAAGAGTGATAAGAACATATCTACCTCCAATCGATTTAATTTGAAACTTATCTAACTTCTCTTCTCTGAACTGATCAGACAATTTTTGTACAGAATAAAGCCTTTCCAACCTGCCAATTGCACTTCTCATTAACTTCCCACCACCTGAAGGATGGACATTAACGTTCTTGTTTCTTTTAAAAAGCATTGGACCATTTCCTTTAACGTTTCTCTCTTCTCCTTGTTTGCTCGTTTCTGCAACTCCTTTCCATCTCCATACCTCTTTCCCCCTTTTTTCCTTAGATTGGAATTCCTTTGTATGTAATCTCTGATTTGGTTATTTGAAACCAAATCTGAAGATCTGAAGGATTTATATTGGGGAAATTGATTTTTGGGGTGAAATTGGGGGATTCTGGCTGAGTTAAAACTCTGCTCATCTTTCCTTTTCATAAACTTAGCAAGATTGACAGCTAATTTCTGACCCCATACCCAGGTGTTGTTTGTTTTCTCAATGGCGTGTGTAGCTTCTCTGTTACAGATAAATCTTACAAACCAAAGCTCTGTCCAGAAGTCTTACTTACCTTATTTGGGATGAAGATATCATTGATTCTTCCAAACTTGGAGAAGAGATTGTGTATCCAGATGTTCCCAATTTTTGGTGGCAGATTATCTACGAAGATGGTAGATCTATATCGAGAAAAATCCTCCTCTTTCTCCCAACTCTGATTTATCTTCACCGACACCCAACTCTGATTTCTCCTCTCCGATCTTCCATACGGCTTCCTTATCATTCTTCGACCATAACTGAATCGATATGTCTGATTTGCTTCACCCATGACTTTCCTCTCTCTTTTTCACATATCTGGAAGCTTACACAACTCAAACTAAGCGATGAGATGCCTAGTTAATACTCGCCCTAGCCCTTATCCACGGACTTACTGTTGCCAGCAGGTGGAGATCGGACAAGGGTTTTGACTAACCTTGAATCTCCTAACAGCTTAGAGAGAGAAGTCAAGTTCCCAATCTAAATTACATCAATACATAAGGCTCAAATGCAATAATAATCTAATTTCAAGATAATAGAGTTGAATTAAGCAATTGCATATCACAGTACTATATATCTCAGTAAAATAATTAGTTTTATGTTATTAAAATTAATTGGAATATTTCAAGTTGGTAAAATTAGTTACGTATCCATAGACCATGGTTTTATAATCGTGATGAATAGTCAAAGATCATAGCATTGCTGTAAAACAAATTTTGTTCAATTTTTTAGAAAGACTTAAAGCCAAGATGTTTTAGGCTCAATAGGGAGGTGAAAATGTGAAATCTCTGGATGTGTGAAACAAGTGGATGTAGGAGATGATGATAGGGGTTTAATGATTTGTCCGATGAAGGGGAAGATTTTCAAGTTTTCCTCCCACCTCTGATGTTGCTTTGAGTGATGAAGCTGAGGAAGTGAATGATCAAAATAAAAGTGGTTCCCTTGAACCTGGATAAAGTAGAACAAGAAGTTGGTGATTCGGCGATTGAGAAGATAGGAAGCTTGATATTTTGGCTCATGAGGGGTATAATTCTCCTAACACATAATCCCAGTCTATTACTTGTCCTAATTTTCTTTCGAAGCCGATGGTAAAGGAAATGAGAGATGTGAATAATATCCCAGGAGAGAGATTCATTCATAAAGCAATTCAGAAATTGGAAAGGAGGCTGAAAAGATCTAGAAGAAAGATAAGGAAGAAAAAATCTCGCTCTGAATTTGGGATTAAGGAGGTTGAGTTGAAAAAGAATGAAAATGAGATTTCATTCTCTTCTCTTTCATCTCTTGACATTCGCAATAAGAACTCTTTGTTAATTAAGCAAGCTCGTAAGTATATGGATACATGTGCTTTGTTGGGTGTGAAATATTTTGGGTGTGAGAGCTATAATATTAAGACATATATTGAATTGAAGGAGTGTGGAATTTCTAGCATAGAGATTTGTGATTTGGAGAAAGTTGTCTCCTTTTCAGTGGAGTTTTGAGTTCGCTTTTATGTTTTTGTTATGTGGTGCGCTCGTGTTGTATTTTGCTATGGTTTCGCTTCTTTGGTTGGTTAGTTTTGTTGGGTGCTACTTTTCTTGGAGCTGGTGTTTGAGGCTTTTGGCCAGCTTTGTGCTTTGCTTTTGGTATGGTTGTCCTTGATGCTATTCTACTGATTGATGCTCGTCTCCTGTCACTGTGGTGTAGTGCTTGTGCATAGTTTTTTGTTTTGGGGGATTTTGTGGTTCTTTCCCTGGTTTTGGGGTGGTTTAGTTTTGTGGCTGCTTGTTGTTTTTGGTCTTAGTTAATGGTGTGTTAAGGAGTTCCATTTTTTTTTTTGTTGGCATCTTGCCAACATGTTTATTGAGTCTTATTTGCCGTTCCCTTTTAATCTTTGTCCTCTTTTAAGAGATTAATAAAATTTCTTTTGATGAGAAAAAAAGAGAGAGTGAATCGATTTCTCTCTCTAGCAAAATGAACTCAAAATGAAAGAAGTCCTATATAGATGTAATTATATTATCATTGCATGAAAGATGACCAAGACTAGAGTTAATAAAATCAATTTTTTGTTAGCATAACTTAAGAAAATGCTAATCAAAACTTCAATAAAGGAAATTAATTAATTTACCAACCAACAAGTTTGAATACTAGCTCTGATCGGGGTGAGAGGTCAAAGGTGGAGATGGGGCTGAAGAAATTTCCATCCATACTTGGAGGTGTGTATCGAGCTCTATTATTTTTCTGAATAACGGTATTACTATTTTGAAATAATTAATAGATAAATACGTCGAAGAAAATAGTACTTCCTCCATCTCTTTTTAATTGTGTTACCTCATAATTCCACCTTAGTTTCTCTCATTTCAACTTTTACATTTACTTTGCACTACTTACCATTAGGAAATGTACCCACTAATTTTTCAAAACACACATTTATTAATGGACAGCCCAAAATGAAAATGTCTACACTATAAAAGGGACGGAGGGAGTACTTGTCAGATAACATTACTGCTAAAAAATGCATCTCAACTATTTTCCTGTCCCTAAACGAATAAATAGATCGTTGATACGTAATAATATATCACGACAAAGAACTGTATTATTCAAGTTGCAAGAACGTACCCACACGTAATAAAGAAAAAATAAAGCATCAACATCTGTTCTTAAAAATACATGCTATGTTGTAAATGAAAGAAACATAAAACATAAGTTCGACATCACAAAGGTTCAACGACCAACCAAATTCGATCTCATTCCCATCTCTTTTATCTGGTCATTCCTTGAGCCATTGGTGGCATTGTCATTGCACGACTCTGCTTCGCTGCATTTCCTGCCCATCCTATATAATTCAAGGAGTCCAAAAAAGATATCGTCAACGAAATGCATACACTGGGATAATTTTAGATGCGATTGTTTAAGGTTAAAAGTAAAATTTGTACTTCTTCCGTCCTAGTTTGTTTGCTTGCTTTTTGATTTTTTGTGTCGAAATATTTGTCCAACTTTAAATTGACCTAAAAAGGTTTCCTCAATGTCCATCTCTCTATTGAAAAATTATGCATTTTGATGGATAGTCTTGGAAACTCAAAACCTTTTAGTACTGATCATTTTGGCCCCTAAGTTGGAATCCTAAAAATTGGGCAAAGGAATTGGGACAGAATTAAGGTGTTACATATTGATGGGCTCTCTCTGGTACCGTCATCAAATATATCACTGGGAGTGAAAATTGTGGGACTCTAAACCATTTCCCAATACCTATTCGTATGTTTTTATGGCACAAATCACAACCTTTTCGGCGAATACGTTTTTTTTAAGCCGATGTGGTAGATACAATTTCTGTTATAAAAAAATAATTCAGCGTGATAATTTTACAAAAAATTTGACACGATAACGATTGTTGATTTTCAAATCCTCAGCATATATATTGGGATCCACTTCTAGTCAAAGATTCTTGACTTTAACAAAATCAGAGATCCCTCTCATTCTCACATTTCAAGATTGAAATTTGATGATCCGAGCCGTTCAATATATTTAAGACATGTTTTTAAGGGTCTCTGGGAAGAATCATAAAAAAAAAATAACGGGAAGGGCTTCGTCCGAGCAGTTTTTCCTACAAACCGTAGATATATATTTTATGAAAGACTGCTCGGATGAAATGCTTTCCGGTCAATTTTTTTGATGATCCATCGCAAGGACTCTTAAAAACACATCATAAACACATTGGATGGTTTGGATCATTAAAATTGAATCGGGAAATGTGAGGTTCTGACTTTAACAAAGTCAAGGATTCTAATTAGAAGTTTTCTGTATTTGTGTACATATTTTTGCATATGAAAAGAGCAGTTAACCGTGCCAATGGACATGTCAAAACCATGGTTTTTCAGCTCACGATACTCTTGGCACAAGGCGCATGGCTCGCAAAACAATGGACAAGGAAATCAGCACATGGAAGCTCATGCAATCTATATTGGTTCCTCAACTTGGTCCGATAAAATTAGCACGAGTAGCCGAATGGAACACCAAGAAAGTATGCTACGAAAGAGTATATAACCGCACTCACAATACATGCTGCATTACTAATACTCAAAAAAATAAATTAAATCCCTTCAATAATTTTTTTTGTAAAATTGCATAAAATGACCTCATCAAGACAATAATTACATAAAATGACGCCAACAAACTACCCAGCAATTCAAATACTACAACTTAGCATTCGCTCGTATTAAATTACTCAAATTAACTGATGTTGTCAACTTTTTCTTACTTTTACATTTTAGATTTTCTCGTTGAGATGAATTAAAATGTTCTAATGCTACAAACTAAAAGAAGTACACTAAGAGCATCTCCAATGGCGAGAATAACTTATTTGCAGATCGGCTGCAAATAAGGAGTTTGCACACCGAACACATCCTGAGATTCAACGGCCCGGAGAAATTCGCGGTTTTATTTTCATTTTTTTTTTGCTTTTAATGAGGAGAGAGAGTGCATTAATCCGGGCTGTTGGATCTTGAAATAAATGGCGCAGTTGCTCTGAGTGTAAACTCTTATTTGCGGACGGTCCATAAATAAGTCATTTGCCTCCAATGGCTTGTTATATGTGTTATTATAGCTATTTTATACTCCATGTTTCTCTTTTTAATTGTGTAGCTTCATAATTTCAATTTATTAAGGACAATCATCATACACCTTTTACATCAACTTTTTTTCACAAATTTTATCTTTACTTTGCAAAATTATCCTCAATTTTTTCGATTAACTCTTTAGCCATTAATTTTCAAAAGGACAAAATAGTAATTGTACAAAGATTTACACATTAACTTTTCAAAATATATAGATATTTAAGGAACAATCTAAGTGGAATATTACACTCTTTAAATCAGTAGCTTACACTTACAGTTGTTGCAGTCGTCAAAGCAGTCGCAGAGGCCGGTGGACCATTGCCCCGTTGGGATGCCGCCGGGTGGGCCGCCGTGCTGTGGAGTTGCTTATGGTGGTTGTGCATAAGGTTGCTGTGGATATGATGGTTGTGCATAAGGTTGCTGTGGATATGATGGTTGTGCATAAGGTTGCGATGGATATGGTGGTTGTGCATAAGGTTGCGGTGCATGCGCTGGTGGTGCAGGTGGCTGGTACATGATTTGATCGATTTATGACGGTGGGGATTGATGTTTGTTTTATGTGTCAATAAATGGAAGAGATGTTGAAGATATATAATACAGGGGCAGAGCTAGAATTTTTCTAGTGGTGTCAATTACTTATAACATAATAAATTTATTTTTCGTAAGTGATTACCGAAAAAAAAAATGCTAAACAAACGTTTACCTCATACTTTCAATTATAATTGTGACTTGAATAATTCTAATGAGATCTTTGTTTAAAACAGGGATGGAGCCGGGGGGGCCAGTAGGGGCGGTCGCCCATGTAAGAAAAAAAAACCCTTCTACTATTATATAGAAAAAAATAAATTTTCCTATGAAGTATATAGACTCTCCCCTGCAAAGAATTTTGAGGAAAAAAATCAAATAGTAGTGACCTTAAACATTAGTTTCTATACAACAAGGGTTAAGATAAAACAAATAATAAAATTAAGGGGTTAATAGTGTGAATACAAATCCCACTTCTTCTCCCCCAAAAATTCCCAATCGTTAATAACCTAAGCTACAGCCGGTTCTTCAAAAAAAGAAAAGAAAAAAAAAGGCGGCTGCTAGCTCTAAGCCCTCCGATCACCCCTTTTGGAGTTGGACATATATTCAGGTACCGATTTCAATCTTAAATCTTTTTTATTGCTATTGACCGTTCCTCCCGCTAATCATCCATTGGGTTCGTGATTTAGGGTATTTTTTCATATTGCTGACAAAAAAAATCATCAATTTTACGTTCAAGATGAACTTATTCTTTCATTAGGATTACAGGGTGCTTTGGCAAAAAAACCATAAACTGATTTTTTGATTTATTCGTTTCATCTTTATTCAAATTTTTTTTTTTTTGCAAATATTAGTTTTGCATCAAGTTTTCGTGGTTTATTGATTTGTCTTGTCGAGACGAATCTAAAAAGTATAAAATTATGGTCAAAATTATTATTTTTTTTGAATAAAGCCAAAAATAATTCATTAATCCAAACATTTTTGGCTTTATTAAAAAAAAATAGTTTTGAGTCTTTTGACCATAATTTTATACTTTTTAGATTTGTCTTGACGAGACAAATCAATGAACTACGAAAACTTGCCGCAAAACTAACATTTGCAAAATCAATTTGAATAAAGACGAAACGAATAAATCAAAAAAACCAGTTTATGTTTTTTTGCCAAAGCACCCGCAAATTAGTGCTTTTGTGGGTCTATTAGGATAGTAGGATTAATTTAGCAATTAGTTTAGTATTTTTATAGTCTATTTTTTTTTCCGTAAGTTGGAAAAAAAAAAAAACCAAAGTATCTACAAGACTAACATATTCTATTGTCAGGTAATCATGGGCAAAAAAACAATTGACTCCTTTAAGAAGAGAGGTTCTCAAAATGTTGAAGATTGTGCAAAGTGTTGATGAAAACAAGGAAGTCCACGATATATCCTCTAGTCTACAAGTTGCTTTGCCTTAGATTAATTTTACCAGTTTCGATGGCTACAACGAAACGTTCATTTTCAGCTATGAAATGTGTGAAGACTAGACTTCGCAACAGGATGGAGGATGAACTTTTCAAGGGGGTTTGATACCGATTCTATCATCGATGCATTTAGTGACATGAAGGAGCGTCGAGTGCAATTGAAGATGCCTTATTTTACTTGATATGCTGAGGTGAGTTGTTACTGCTTTTGCAATCTATTAATTTATAAACAAGCTTATTATTTATGCATCGGGTATTGTTATTTTGTACTCTTTTGAGTTTAATGTATTTTCGTTAAATTTGGTATGCTCTTTTTTTTTTTTTTTCTAGAATACATATTCGCCCCTGCGTAGTGAGATTCTTGGCTCCATCCCTGGTTTAAAATATCTCTCCATGTGGAAAAAAAAAAAAAAAGAAGATCTTAAGTTTTCATTACTTAGCAGATAGTGCCAAAAAATAAGTTATCTAAGATTAGTGGATGCATGCCATGTCAGTTCACAAGTTGACTTGTAACTCAATTGGATACCATGCCAGTTCACAAGTTGACTTCTTGTGAACCACAAGATGCAACTCAGCTACACAATGAAGTGTGATTCATTTACCAACATAATTTTTAGGAAATTTGGGGAGAAATTACTTGTAATGTTGCCAACCTTGTGAATGCCAATTAAACCCAAACAAGGTTCCCCAAGTTTTAAATTCTTTACAATTCCAAAGAGAAAAAGGAAAACAGTCACAATTTTAAGAAATTAACCGAAGTATTTCCAAATTCATTTTAGTTTAGGTTTTTTGAATTTAAAATTGAAGCCTAAGAGATTTTTTAAACCTCGTAATGGTGTTCAGAATGCTAGTTTTTTTCGATTGTGAGGCGTATTTTATTTTTTATTTTTAATAAGTGAATGTCATGGCCATCTTGTTCACATCTTGACTAATTTTAGGGTCTTGAATTCAACGACCCAGTAAATCTCCAATGACCCTAAAATTTGGAATGTTTGGCCTCTGTGGGAATAAAATAAGTGACCATATATAGAGAAGCACTTATTATTTTTTGATAATCACTTGGTCAAAGTCCAAACCCTTGCGATTAACTGTGGTTAACAGTATTAACGTGGGTCACATACGTTTGAATAATTTAGAGTGAAATAAGGAATATTGTGGGTTGGGCTTTAAAAAAGGCAAAACTCAGAATTTGGCTCTGTTGATGAAACTTGGTTGAAAGCTTTGTAATAATGAAGGTAGCCTTTGGGCTAATATCCTTAGAGACAAGTACCTAAAGCATCATACTATTGAATCTTGGCCTCGTAATAGAGCAGCCCCTCACACTTGGCGTTGGCGTAGCATTATTCATACCAGAGATGCTTTAAAGAAAGGCATGAAATGGACCATTGGGGATGGTTGATTTGTGGAATGATTGGTAGTGCGATAGCACCCCCTGGCTGACAGCCATCCTGGGTTGCATACTTGCATGCCCATGACAAAACTAAGATGGCGGATATTATTTCGAATATATGAGAGGTGAAATCTGGACACTATTGACCATATTGTGGATAATATTTCGAGAGATGATATTCATGGCATTGCTCTCCCTTTATTCTCCCAAGCCAGTGATCACCCCTCCTGGGTGGCATCCCCTGATGGAAATTATTCTGTTTCTGCTGCTTATGATTTGCTCAATAAAGATGCTAATGACACGAAAGGTTGGAAGTTACAAATGCCTCAAAAATTTAAAACCTTTATTTGGCTCATCTTTCATAACAAACTTCCAACAAATCTTCTTCGTCCCTGGGAGGTATTACGACTTCGGACTTATGTCCTAGTTGTAATAACTCTCCAAAAATTTTAACTCATTTGTTTAGGGAATGCCCCAAAGCCTCGGCAATTTGGGAGACTTTCCCCTCGGGTCGGCTAGTGCAAGATGGATTTGCAAGCTCTATTATTTCGGATTGGATTTCATCTAATTTGAGAAAGAAAAAACTTTTAAGCCTGGGAATACCTTGGAATACTCTCTTTTGCACCACTCTATGGCAAATTTGGAAGGACTATAACAAAAAAAGTTTTGATAATTTTGACTCGGTGGCCGAAGTGAGTTCCAAAGTGTTATGTTCCTATGCTTCTGAAATAGTGGAAGCTTTCAAATCCCCCCTCGTATCCGGCCCTCAAACTCACCGATTGGCGCTTTGGTTTCCTCCTTCCACAGGTAGCACTAATCTAAATTCTGGGTGCCGATATGAAAGCAGTATGAAAGCAGGATTTGGTGGTATGTTCAGGAATGACCAAGGAGCATGCACATTAGGCTACTCGAGCTTGGAAACAGAAATTTGGAACATTTATACAGGGCTTACGATCATTTTGGGAAAGGTCTAACAAACATTCAAATTGAGTCAGATTCTCAAACGGCAATTCTTCTGTTTAACGAGGGAGCGGGTGCCAATCACCCTCAAAGCAGCATCATCAATGGTTGAAAATATCTTCTCCAACCGTTTAGGGAGCACCCTCATACATATCTACCGAAATGCAAACCAATGCGCAGATCACCTTGCCCATCTTGGCGCTAGACAAGATGAAGATCTTGTTGTTACTTCTAATCCCCTGTCTTCATGAAGGAATTTATGTTAAGAGACAGCCTTAACTTTAGGCAGTTTCTGATTAGGTTTATGTCGTCTAGTAAGTTAGTCGTTTTGTGTGCCAACTTCCTCCACTTATGATGCAGTTTGCTACTCGTCTTTAGTTCCATTTAATATTTCAAAAGTACCCAAAAAAAAAAATTAATTTAGGTTGGGTTCTCCAATACATTTTTGGTTCCTAAAATCTCAATTTTAGGAACTCCTCATTTTTCTCTTCTTTTTTCAAATCCCGCATGGCCCACACATTGATGGACTGTGAAATTACCTTATTACCGTTTACCTTCGTTCAAACCCTACATGCCTGATACGTTGAAAGAATACCGCAGCCATCGCACCATCACTCTTTCTCTCTTCGCCCCTCCTACTGTAACGCTCATCTCTCTCTCTCTCCCCCCCCCCCCCCCACCCCTTGAACTGTAACGAAGGATCTCCTGCCTCTCTCTCTCTCGCCCCCCATCCGCCAATCTCCCCTCTGCCGACGACCAGAAGTTCCACCCGGCAACAGGTAAACTCCGATATACCCCAAAAAATTACGAATCTGTCACATCCCCTGTAGATCTATGAACATTTGTGTATTCAATCATCAACTGTAACTCGAACTTTTCTCTTTCTTAAATTTCAATTGAATTCTGTTGGTTTCTTGTAGTTGTAGTGTTAATCCTCTTCTTTTCTG
>JAXBDA010009211.1:0-13026 GCA_036023075.1 Gaultheria prostrata
AAAGCAACTGTTACTAGAAAGAATGGTGGTACCAACAGTTCACAAAAGCGTTACTGAAACCCTTTAGTAACGGATATCTTGTAACGCTTCACTCAAACTGTTGGTATAGGTATTTCGGGCTGTAGTAACGATTTTAGGCATCTTCTGTGACAGAATCAACCGTTATTGGATCTTGAATTTCTTGTAGTGACTTCAAATCATAAATATAGCTGCGCTAATTTCTAAAAAACCAATTATTCCCAATGATATAAAACAAAAAATGTAAACGCGGATTGAATAAATTAATACACGTATGGATAATGGATAACATATCATGGTATTTTAGATCAAGTCACACAATCTTTCCAAATGCTCTGCGCTTCCGCTATTGTAAATTTTGGTAGTTTTAGATAAATGTGATTCAAAGATACTTTCATATATTCCCACTCTCACTAATGCATGGACATGCAATCTGCAATAGTCGAAAACAACTTAAAACTAATAAGTAACATTATACAGAGATTTCCACATACAGAATATCAGACAGAAATATATCCGAAACCATTCGACATGTGTAGGCCACAATCTGAAATCCACTTCATCAACTACTACAAATAGATTTGGGTCGAAATTTATGTTCAGAAATCGATGTCGAAATCATTTCCGAAGAACTAATATCATATTTCCCACTTTTTGAGTTACTTTAAAAAAAAAAAAAAAAAACACAATTCCATGAGTAGAATACTCAGCAATAAATCAAATTCCAACACTAGACAAAATCCGATAGAACAGCAACTCTAGTACGTAGCAGTAGATTCACCTGATCAGCTCAAACAAAAAAAGGAAGATTCACCTGATCTCTCTGTCCATCTTAATAATCGAACACAGTAATCAATGAAAATTGATGGTTGCATGAGTTGGCCGGTTTCATCCTCGAGACGGCGCACAATCCACCATGCATGTCACTAATTACTAGCAATTATTACATTCACATTTACACACATAATTTGATTAATTAATCTCTCTCTCTCTCTCACCCATATAAATTGCCCAATCGTCTTCCCCCCATGTATCATATCCTGTAACTGTTTCTCTCTCTCCTCCCAATTGGCTCCGCATCCATTAGTACTGGACATCAAAATACAAATCTCTCTCTCTCTCTCTCTCTCCTCCTCCGAAGGAATGGTAGAGAATGCATGCAAATGAAGTTATGTCAAACCAAGAAGGAGAAGGAGTTTTCACCTTTCCACTTCCACCACTCGACTACAGGTAATACAGTCTGCAAAAAAACATTACAGGTTTATAAATAATTCCTCTCCTCTCATCCCGTCCTTTTCGGAATGAAAAATGATTCGGCTTGTCGAAACAAATCAGAAAAGGTTAGGCCAAAAGGGCTAAGACATTTTGCGATTTCAGTTGTTTTCACCTTTCCAAGCTAAATATGAACGACATGGTCTTATAAAATCGCATATTTTGTCACCATTCTCATATACTTTATTGTTTATTGGACAACCTGAAAAAAATACATTTTTTGGACATTAACTCTACTTTTTTGTTGTATTTTTGAAGTTTGTTTTCTCCATTGGAGTGGCACTATGATGTTCCAACCCAAGAGACTGCTTTTGATGCTTTCCCTTTGATGGGAAACTTCGCAACGGACCCTCTCTATTCCTCATTGGATATTGTACCAATTCAAGGTGAGAGTTTATATAAGTAGAGAGAAACTTATTCACAGAGCCTCCCAAGAGGCTATTTGCACCAATCCAACCTGAATCGCACAATTCAAGCATTTAACGGTTTGGATTTTCAGAACTTTGATTGGTAAGAATACACTCTTTCTGGTCAAAGTACAAATTACCCTGAGCCGTCCGCGTTTTGAATCGTGTGGCCCAGATTGGGTCGGTGCAAACTCCCATTTACGGAGTCCTCCCAAAGAAGTTTTTCTCATATAAATAATGCTGTGAAAACAGAAATGCTTGTATATGTAGTGTAAAATCTTGGCACTGCAACATTATAAGCAGAACTGCTTGAGACGTTGCATATTTCAAAATTTTACACGAATTTTCTCGTCTTCGGTAACTATTTTTATTCAAGTTTGTCGCTTGGATCAACTATTATATCTTTCGTTTTTTTTTTTTGTGTGAATTAACTGGATGATCGGGCGCTTTGATTTTAACAGCTGTTGCAGAAGATGTTTTGTATGATTATGGAAATGGGTTTGGGGTGTGGAATATCAATCATCAAGAAATGAGTAGAAGTAACGCTCCTGCAGGGCTTCAGAAGGAGAACCAGCCGTTACTGCTGCGCGATCGCAACAACGAAGTTGTGGAAACTAGTTGTGAGGCAGAGAATAAGAAGGTTAGTACTAGTAAGAAAAGGTGCGAAGGAGAAGAAAAGATCATAAGCAGTGGTAACACAAACTCAAAGGCATTGTCGAGGGAGACAATATCAGAGTATTTCTACATGCCAATAACACAGGCAGCTAAGGAACTCAAAGTTGGTTTGACCCTCTTGAAGAAACGTTGCAGGGAATTGGGTATTCGGAGGTGGCCTCATAGGAAGTTGATGAGCCTCCAAACCCTAATCAACAATGTTCAGGTATATACCCTGACCCTGACCCTCCCCCTCCCTCTCCCTCTCTCTCTCTCTCTTCGGTCTCTCTTGTACTGTAGTACTGTGCTCCCTCCGTCCCATTTTATTTGTCCATTATTCTTTTTGTCTTTTTGTGTCTATTGATTAAAACTTTCAATGTGGATCTTAAAAAATATTATACTAGATTAAAAGATATAGACAATAGACACAAAAGAAACAAAATGAATAGTGAACAAACAAAAATGCGACGGATTAGCGAGTATATACTATGCACATGTATGTGACACTGTACCTCTCCTTCCATTTTTTTTTTTTTTTGAACAACCTCTCCTTCCTTTTGAAAGCCAAAAAATTAACTTTACACAACAGGCCACATCGGCGCACTCTACGCCATATACTATTAACTGACTTAATTATTCATAGAATTCCATCGCAAAATCATAATATGTTTCCTAAAGCAGCATAACAAATCTTTATTCCTATTAATTCTTTGTCATGCTTACTAAAAAATGCAAACTTAAGGAGTAGTACTTAACATAACATCGATCTTTCTTTTGCGTATATGTTGTTATTAGCCACTGTTTGAATGTAACATGTGCAGGAAATGGGTAAGAAGGAAGGAGAAGAGGGAGATCTAGGTTTAAGGGTGGCGATAGAGATACTGGAGAAAGAGAAGAAGTTGATGGAGGAGGCACCTGATGTGCAACTTGAGGACAAAACAAAGAGGCTGAGGCAAGCTTGTTTCAAGGCTAACTACAAGAAGAGGAAGCTCATGGGAATGAATATGAACACAATGGACTCACCTTACAACTATCCTTCTAGCACTACTAGCAGCAACATTATTCCCCTAAGTTTGGCTGCTGCTGCTGCTGGTTTTGGAACTCATGGGGGTGGTGTGGAAGAAGAAGAAGAGATGAAACTTTTCATTGACTGTTATTCTTCTTCTGATGTAATTTTCTGAATTTTAGGGATGATGTAGAAAGTTTAAACTTTGTGCTCTAGATTGCATTGACAAGACAATGGGTTTTAGATTTGGAATCTTTTTAGAGCACATGCCAATAGTTTGAATATATATAGCTAGAAATGGCTCGATGTTCATATAACTATATTTTGCCAATGAGTGAGTGGTTGCTTTCTTCAATGGTACAAATGCTTTTTCTGATACCACCTAGTTGGCCAAAGTGAGTGAAATGGATTTGGGGTATCCGTAGTGACCTCAATTATGGGTCCTTATGAAATTTTTATTTAGAATCGGAACCGTATAATTTGTCGAGAATGATCGATGAGTAGATCATTCATGTAAAAAATCAGATTAATTGGATATTGGTAGCCATATGTTCGGATACCATTTATATGGATGACCAATATCATTTTGAAAATACATTGTAAGACAAATTTGTCTCAATTGTGTTTCTACCAATCTACGATGATAATAATTTTTTATACCCATAATGTGCTCAACATTCTTGAAAAAATGAACGGTTCCGATCTCAAATAAAGATTTCATAGGACCCACAATTGAGGTCACTACGGAGATGTAACGATGTAATGACTTGACTCACTACGGGAACCCCAAGTTCGAGTGAGATAAGATTTCCCTCCCTCCCTGTGCATGGACCTCCCAAGTTTGAATCCCTTTTTGGCGTTAAACAAAAATGCTTTTTCTGATGGGCAAACAAAATTTAATTAATCCAGTACGAGGACAAAAAATTAAAATAAGTACAACAAGAAAATAAAATGATGCATACATTGTTCGACATATTTTTATTCTTAATCTATTCTCCCTCCCACCCCAATCTTTGATCCCAAACACCACCTTTTGTTGTCTTAATTTTTTTTTGTCTCAATTCAAAAATTAGGGGGGCGTTAACTAATGAAATTCTATTTTTATCCTTTCTTTTCTTGATTAAGTACATGTAATGATGCCGATGGTTTGAAACTTTGAATGGTAAAAAGAGAGAAGAAAAAGTATTGACAAATTTATGATTATGTTCCTCTAATTAATTGAAACCCCTAAAATGAACCAATAAATTGGGAAGGAGAGAGTAGTTTGTTAGCCTTCTTTAATAATAAAAAATTCGATGTGTACGCACAGAGCGCGTACGCAATATGCACGGACGGTGCATCTTGACCGTCCGTGCGTGTTTTCGACGGTCCGGATTTTAAAAAGACTCTTACATGTAAGAGTTAACTCTTACATGTAAGAGTTTTTTTAAAATCCGGACCGTCGATTCCGGAAATGAACGATCTAGTTGCGTTCGTGCGCATACGTACATGTGCGTGTACGTACACGTAGCCGGGTTGTTTAATAATACGTAACTTCGTGGTGTTAGTGTTGCTTACACCTGCGATGCACTGCGCATGCAAGATGATTTTCCTTGCGGAGATCTACAATCATCAACTTCTCAACGCCATGTCTTTACTTCTTTGTCTCCTCATAAAGCAAAGAATTAGACCTGTTCTACTTCTAAAAGTCTCTCGATGGAGAAAAAAAACGGTGGGCAACTAGAGAAGGAAAAAGGAGTAGTACATGAAAAGTTACACAGAAATAATCTAGGAAAGAAATCAATTGTGCTATCTAGACCATTTCGGAAAAAAATTTCATGTTCCCAAATAATTTCGGAGAAGGAATACAAAGACATGAGACTTCTTTTCTTAGAACAGAAACCTTTCACCATCTCGCCCCTAATGTTAATGTCACAACTAGTAATTTGGTAGACGAATACACTAACAAAAAATTAGTTAGTGACATGTTTTCTCTTTGGCGACTAATATTTTTTATCGCCATATGTCTCTGCCAGATTTTTACTTGGCTCCAACCATTTCGCGCCGGATAATTTTTTGGCGCTAAACATTCCCGACTAAGCTCATATTTTGGTCAATAAAGGCATCGCATAAGGCGAAAAATATTTGTTTCGTTGCCAAAAGTGATGCATAAGGTGGCAAAATTAAAAAAAACCTAAAATAAACAATAAAGTATTTACTAGTCCATCACACTTGTAATCGAAGTATGGTTAAAATATACAAACATCTTTTATTAAGGTTGAAAAACTGTGAGAAGAATAATTTTTTAATCACGGTTGTAACAAAGTGTGGTTAAAATAAACACATTTTATCACGGTTTATGACAAAGCGTGGTGAAATAAATACATTTTATCACACTTCTAATCGAAGTGTGGTTAAAATATGCGAAACACATTTATCACGGTTGAAAAAAATGTGATAAAATTTTTTTTTTATCACACTTGTAACAAAGTGTGGTGGAAATAAACACATTTTATCACAGTTGTAGGGAAATGTGATGAAATTAAGCAATTATAATCACAGTTCTCTTAAACCTGTGATAGTTATTATTAATCATTACGGTTTATTAGCAAAGTGACATTAAAAACTCACCTTACATTTCTTTATCACAGTTTCATCAAAACCGTAATCTTAAAATTTTCTTAGTGTGATCTTTATCAATTATTCTAGTAGTGTTTTCTCTCACATCAATTTTTACATCTACTTTCCACTACTTACCCTTATCAATATAATAATACATACTACTTTTTTTAAAAGGAATATACTTATAAGGGCAAAATAGGAAATGTACCCACTAACTTTTCAAAACACACTTATTAAGGGACAACGCAAAATGTAAATGTACACTCTATAAAAAGGGACAAGGGAATATTAATTTAGAAATCAATTTTTGAATTGGTAGTAATTCTTTCTTAGTCCATGTGGAAAATACCTCTAACTTGGACCTTGATTAAAAATACTCGAGTAGATTTTATAAAGTACTATCAGAATTAGTTGTAAAATACTTACTAGGTAAGTTTTTATGCAAGCGGATCTGCTGTCCCGAAAATTCTGTTCCAGCTCCCTGTCCCGCTTATCCGAGCCGTCCTTCTAATCAATCGAGGACTTGTATTCGCAGATGAACATAGATGACTCAAATTTGTATGGAGTGATATGAAATTTAAGCCCTCAATTATTTGGATGCACGGGTCATATAGTTAGGAAACGAAATTTAGTACAGTGAATCCGGTGCCAGTTTTTGTAGAGCTATATACACCCTCTCTTCAAATTCGATTCTCAGAAATTCACACGCACTACCAAAGGGCGTCAATGAGAGCAATTATTCCCTTCAACCCCTCTCCTTTCTCCATAACTCTCTTCGATTTTTACCTCCATAACTCTCTTCGTTTCGCCTCATCTTCTCCCTCTCTCTGTCACGCTGAAAACCCATTAATTCCCCTTATAAAATCATGTTCAAAAAACACCCATTTAGTTCAAATCCACGCCCATCTCCTCCGTACATCTCTCCTCCAAAACCCCACCATCTCTCTCGCATTTCTCTCTCGTGTCTCTCTCTCTTCCCCCCACAATCTCTCCTACTCCCGCCAAATTTTCTCCCAAATTTCCAAACCCAATATTTCACATTACAACGCAATGATCAGAGCTTACTCATTCAGCAATTTCCCAGAGCAAGGCTTTGAATTGTACCGAGAAATGCGAAGGAAAGGTATAACTCCTGACTCTTTATCTTCTTCTTTCTTTACAAAGTGTTGTATTAAAGGTTCTTCAGTTTTGGGGGGTTTACAAGTTCACGCTACGGTCTTGAGAGATGGGTATCGATCGGATAGCCGTTTGTTGACAACAATCATGGATTTTTATTCGAGTTGCAAGAAGTTTGATGATGCTTGTAAGGTGTTTGATGAAATGTCTCAAAGGGATACAGTTGCGTGGAATGTTTTGATTTCTTGTTACACTCGTAATGGTCGAACCGGGGATGCTCTGATTGTGTTTGATATGATGGAGACCGGGCATTCGGGATCTCAACCAGATGATGTTACTTGTTTGCTTGTAGTTCAGGCTTGTGCAAACTTGGGTGCATTGGAATTTGGCGAGCGCGTTTGTCGTTATATTCAAGAGCATGGGTATGGACATGCTAGAAACTTATGCAATGCGCTGATATCCATGTATTCGCGGTGTGGATGTGTTGATAAGGCTTATCAGCTGTTTAAGGGCATGCCTGATAGAGATGTGGTTTCTTGGAGTGCAATGATTTCGGGTTTAGCGAGTCATGGATATGGGAGAGAAGCTATTGAAGCTTTTAGGGAGATGCAGAGACTGGGTGTTGCACCCGATGAACAGACTTTTACAGGGGTTCTTTCCGCTTGCAGCCATTCTGGGTTAGTCAAGGAAGGATGGATGTTTTTTGATCTCATGAGTAAAGAGTTTGGTGTAATTCCTAATATTCACCATTATGGATGCATGGTTGACCTCTTGGGCCGTGTTGGTTTGCTTGATCAGGCCTATGAACTTGTACTTTCGATGAGCATTAGGCCAGATCCTACAATGTGGAGGACTTTGCTTGGAGCTTGTAGGATTCATGGTCATGTTGCACTTGGAGAACGGGTAATCGAGCATTTGATTGAACTCAAAGCTCAAGAAGCAGGGGATTATGTTCTGTTGTTGAACATTTACTCTTCAGTTGGCGATTTGGAGAAGGTGATAGAGGTGAGGAAATGGATGAAGGAGAAAGGAATCCAAACCACACCAGGCTGTAGTACAATGGAATTGAAAGGAGAAGTACATGAGTTCATGGTTGATGATGTGTCACATCCAAGAAAGAAAGAGATTTACGAGATGCTAGATGAGATTGGAAAGCAACTGAAAATCGCCGGTTATGTTGCTGAGGTAACATCAGAGTTGCATAATTCAGGTGCTGAGGAAAAGGAAAATAGACTCTCTTATCACAGTGAGAAGTTGGCCATGGCTTTTGGCATTCTTGCTACTCCTCCTGGTACGACTATAAGAGTGGCTAAGAATCTCAGAACTTGTGTTGATTGCCACAATTTTGTGAAGGTGCTTTCTGGGGTTTATAACCGAGAGGTCATTATTAGGGATCGCAACCGGTTTCATTGTTTCCGGGAAGGTCGATGCTCTTGCAATGACTATTGGTAGGGGTAATCAAGTTTAACAACTTGTTCGATGTAATAGGGATACAGTGTATTCTTATTACCCAATACTTTGTCAGTTGGAGGCTTCCCCATTTTCCGTCAACCATGGGGGGAGAATTTTTGTTCCTACGGACTAGATCTTCTTAGATTGCAGACTTGGCTTGCTTTTTGGGAAAAGTACCTCACAGACCACTAATCTAGGTGCCGGAAAAGCAATGGTAGGAAACATGCTGAAGGAACTTGGCAAGACGTTTCCCTCCAATGTGTCTTATGGATGATTATCAGAGACAAATGCCAAAAGATACAGTCTCAATCTCCACTTCATGAGAAAATACATGTTATATGTAGCTGACACCAATTAGAAAGTGCATCAAGGAGTTTAGGTTCACAAAGAGGAGCTGGATCACCGGTTGAACACCTGCTTACCTTCTGAAATTGAAGTTCGAATTTCACGGTGACGAACTTGTTCTGGAAGTCTTTTTGACTCCATAAGTCTCGACTCCTTGAGCTGTGTGAACTTGAAACGGACCATCTGGTTTTGCAGGTCCTCCTTTGTTTTAGTTATGCAAGTTCACTTAAGAAGGACTTTCTGGGCAGAACTGGAGAATCTGTATACACAGTCACCATCTCTTGCTGGGCAGATTACTTAAGAAGGTAAATGGAGATTCTCCAGTTCTGAGTCTTTTTTGGTAGGGGTACAGCTACACCAGACACCTCCTGAATTAACTGTATTATGTTTGGCTATTTGTAGCTTTTCAACCTAGCAAGTAAAATCTGGAGCCTGACTGTTTGCACCCTCCTTTTGTTCGATCAGTGAAACATTCCCATTTTGGTTGGTTTTTTTAATCTGATAATCAAAACTTGTCTCTTGAAACACAGAAACCTACAACAGTTCAGTGCACCCACTACTCATTTCCTTCAGCAGAGCACTTTGACAGGGTAAGTAAACGGGTTAAACACAAAACTTCTGAAGAAATTAATCTATTATATTGAAATGCCTACGTTAGGTAAGTAAATCCTAGTCATTTCTCCCAAAACTATTGTTCCTCTTTCTTTGACATGTTAAGCAGCCCCCATTTGTTTCTTGGCCTTTGGTATGCGAGATTCTGTAATTTGTTTCCTTGCCCAAGAAGGATGACTCTGATCCAAAACAGCCAACAACTATAGCTGCCTTGAGGCTACTGAAACACTTGAGACTATTCTTGGTGTTGAATCTCATTGTCGTAATCCGACTGAAAAGGTAATCGTGGATGTTGCTGCCATGTTTCACTCTGCAAAGAAAAAGCAATTTTAGAGCCTTGTTTGTGTGGAAACTGGAAAGGGTCAGCTCCAGTTCTTTTTGTCCGGTCCAGTTTTGGGTGTCTAACGGTATCAAAACTATTGATTTTGGGGATTTTACAGAAAAAATCTTCAGCGCAAATATCAGTTGTTTACCCATCGATAGCTGTATGAACATAGTATCACATTGGTGCGAGAAAAAATGAATGGTTTCTATTGTCAAACCGTTGAATCATTTTTTCTTGTCATGATTGATGTTCAATCAAACTGATTTTTTTTAAGTGAATAAGCCATTCTGATCACTGTTGTGGATATCAAAACTAGTCCCAATTGGACAGCAAGAAGCGAGAGGTGAACCTCTTGGCATGAATTGTTAATATAAACTTGCCAAGGTTCTGAATTGATGGCCGCATTGGCATGAACCTCTGTGTAAAGGCTGATGTGCTTTTCATGCTATTGAACTCTTATGGGGGCCAGTCTACTACCCACACAGGGTTTGCCTCGGCTTTAATTGGCCTCCGCTAATGAAAGGTGGGTGGTATTATTTGAGATGCATGTAAGTTGAACGGTGGGTGGGATTGTTTGAGATGCATGTAAGTTGGCTTGATACGGTCTATTAATTTGCCTAGCTACAGGGGTCAGATGCTCTGTTTAAAATGTTCGAGTCGAAGTAAATGGTCTGAACTTAGGTTTATCTGGTGGAGTTTTGGATGTTGTCGACCTCTTCATCTCTTTTTATCCACAGTGAGGCCGATTGGGCGAAAAAAAATTTGTTCACCCTCACCAAAAGAGGGTGAACAAAACCCTCACCCTGATTGGTTGAACAAAACCCTCACCCTCTTCATCTCTTTTGACGAGGGTGAACAAATTTTCACTCATTTAAATTATCAACATTATCGATATGAATCTTCTAGCTCAACGAAGAATCATTTGGTACAACTAAATCTTTGTCCGAATCTCCATCACCAGGAAAAAAGGGTCATATTATTTAATTTTCAAGTTGCTTTTTAATTACAATAATAATGGAAAACATATAGCTGATCATGTTACTTGCCACCTTTTTAATTAGTACAAGTTTCTTGTCGGATGAAAAGCTACCTAGGATTATTGGAGGTTAAGACTGGTTGAGAATTTCACTTCTCAAGAAATGAGCTTAATTAGTCATAACCATTTTTTCATTTATTAAGTTGGGAAAGATGGTCTTCTAATACGACGATTACCTCTTGATAAATCAGGGGTTAGGACTAGCTTATACATATAGGCGACTAATTTTTGATGGGTTTTTATTTATTTATTGACTGAGGTAGTAAAACTTACAAACTTGTATTGATAAGCCCTTTACTTGCTACCATGCTCCCACCCGGCCAACTCATTGAGGCTCACTGCCAAAGTCAAAATACTAAGCCCGAAGGTTTCCTTATTCCATCTCTAACCTAATTTAGTATCAAATCAAATTAAGCTGTAAAATTGCATCTGATCTCTTCATTTAATTTTTTTTTTTAATTCTTATGCAGCAAATTTGGCATTTGCTACTTGCAGCAAATGTGGTAACTCCTATATATCTGGTAGGAGACAGGAATAGTCCTAGTATCTGAATTAAGCAAAGGTTAGGTCGGATCAAAAAAAAAAAAAAAAGCAACGGTTAGGTGAACACCCCTTAACAAATAGGGTAAATTTCATTAACACCCCCTCAATCCTAATGTAATCCCACTGCATACCCCTTTTACTCTTTAAAGTCACACTGCATACTACTTTACAAAGATGTGTAACACTTGGATCCATCTGTTAGTTGACTCTGATTTGACCAAATAAGATAAATTGACATTGGGTAATTCTATTTGCAACACTACTACAAAAAAACATAAAGATCACGGTCTTTTGGTGTGATCTTTTCCTTTTAATCTCGGTTGAAAAACCGTGATCTAAGCTAGTGTGATTAAAAGTCTCCATCTTTCAATCACGGTTTCTGGACCGTGATGAAAACTCATGAAAAACTGTGATTAAAACAAAAAAAAAACTGTGATCTTTGACAACATAACATCTCAGTTTTACTTAAACCGTGATTGTTTACAGAGAAACCATCTCAGTTTTTAGTAAAACCATGATTATAAAAATGAGAAAAACCGTGATGAAAAAGGAAAAACCGTGATCTTCCACTATATCACATCACAGTTTTATAGTTAGTTAAAGATCTCATTTTTTGGTGAAACCGTGATCATTTCTATAGTTTTTTTTTTATATATATATATACAATATTTTTTCCCATTATTTCAAATTATGTGCTCTTAATTTTGTATTCATTTGCCCCCTTCAAGAATAAGGCTACAAAATGTATAAAAGCAATAACATATATAAAACCAATCTGACCAATACCAAAATTCACAAATATCTAATACATAAATCCCAATTCAGTCAAGCAAATGTACGTGTTGAAACCAAAAAATGACATAGTTTCAGAACGTAATAAACCTATACACTAAGTGAAAGCAAGCAAACTGTAGTGCAAACTAGGTGCTGATGAGGAGGAAAATTGGTAGGCTCTAAATCCATCACAACCGTTGCTCTATTGTGTGCACAACCAAAATCCAGCGTCTTTGATCTTCATTTTCCATAACAAAAAGTAGATACTCCACGAAAATGTCAATCTGTAAGAAAAAAGAAGTAAGAACAATGAACCATCAATGGAAAAACAAAGTCGTAGCGAAAATTTGAATCCTATGATGAAGGATCGAATGCAACAAACTCCTGGTAAAAACATGGAATACCAATCAAGTTTACTGTCTAAAACTATTTCTGGGGTGGATCAATTATTCGAAAAATCTACTGGCAACCTTTATAAAAAAAGTGATTAGAAGCTCAGGATTTAACGGCTCATTAACAACATGCTCAAATCATGTACATGAGAGTATAGCGTGACGATAAATAAAGGAAGTACAAGCATAAGAAACAAAGGAATCAAACAGATATTAGAAAAGAACTGCATATTCTTGATTATGTAGCAGAAATACACCAAATTTAAAATGAATACCTCAATAGACATTCTGAAGCTAGATTTTGTACCCTGTAACAAAAAACAGGAAATCTTTGTTGACAACGAACCATCGCCACAATGTATTCTCTACTTCTAAAACCACTTCAGTAATGTTGTACATGCTAAAAATGCTTGTAAAATAATCAACTAAAATGGCATTTTTATATATAAAAAAAAAGCAAGTAACTTAGATGG
>JAXBDA010009212.1:0-13025 GCA_036023075.1 Gaultheria prostrata
GGGGGAATGAATGTCTGGGAAAGAAAGAAAGGCCGCTACCGGCTCTACTCCATCGGAAAGCAGCTCATCATCATCGGGACAAGCAATTGCCAACAACGTAGATCTCCTCATGCAAATCCTTCTACTTTTGCCGGCGAAAATCCTAATCCGATTCAAGTCCGTGTCCAAACATTGGTGCTCTCTCATCTCCCACCCCCAATTCGCCTCCAACCACTTCCTCCGAAACCCTAGCCCTCCTTCCATTTCAGGCTTGTACTTCTACTCCAACAACCGACTCAACGCCATCTCCTTAGGCCCAGGCCTATTGGGCCTAGACCCTGGGTTTATTGAATTATTTTTGTCTTTATTCACAAAAATTAAGTTTGGTTAATAATTTTATACTTTTTAGATGTAACTAAAAAATGGGAAAAAATTTGAATAAGGACCAAAAAAACCCACTTAATTTATTTAGCCAAAGGAACCAGCACGGTTGAGGTAAGTACATACTATACTATTTCGAACTTACCCTTTAAACATACCATCTAATAGCGTAGCGTAGGGTCTCATAATCTATTTAACAATCTCAGCCATTCATTTTGTAGCTCCAAAACTTTTAAATTTGTCATCCAAAAAAATAAATTGATACTCGTAAGTACTTGACTCAAATCAATTGTTCAAATGCAAGGAAAATTTAACAATTGATTTTGAGAATTGATATTGACACTCAACTTTTCTCTATTGGCTCTTTTTTTTTTTTCTGCCTCTACTTACAAAGTGCAATAGTAATTTTATTTTAAAGTGTCAATAGAGAATGGGAGTACCAATATTACTTCCCTTGATTTCTTCATTGGGAAAATGTAAAATTTGAGATTATTACAACTACAATATTTTCGGTGATCTAGGCCGATAAGTTATCGAATAAGTTGATGCATGTGATAAGAATTGACTTGTTAATTTGATAATTTATAATTCAAAAGTACCCAAAAATACGGCAATGGAAATTCAAAATACACGATTAGCTGAAACCATGCAGTCCAGCAGAGTGTATTTCACCTTTCCACTCTTTTCTTCTCTCTCTCTCTCTCCGTGTGTGTGGAAATGTCCGGGAAAGGTAAAAAGGCCGCTGCCGGCTCTACTCCGTCGGGACAAGCAATTGCCAACAGCGTCGATCTCCTCACGCAAATCCTTCTACTTTTGCCGGCGAAATCCCTAATCCGATTCAAGTCCGTGTCCAAACATTGGCGCTCTCTCATCTCCCACCCCCAATTCGCCTCCACCCACTGCCTCCGAAACCCTAGCCCCCCTTCCATCTCAGGCTTGTATTTCTACTCCAACGACCGACTCAACTCCGTCTCCCTTTACCGAAACAACCGGAATCTCCCGTCTCTCTCCTTCCTCCCTGGCCTTGAAGGTAAATACTTCAAAACTACGATTCAACACTCCTGCAACGGCTTACTCTTGCTCAGTTACTTTTTTGGTCCTACTAATGTTTTCACGCTGTTCATTGTTTGTAATCCGACCACGCATGGATACAATAAACTTCCTAAAGCTAGACTTTCATCTCGATCTGCTGTTTTTTATAATAGTCCTTTCCTGATTTTTGATCCTTCGAAATCACCTCACTACAAAGTTGTCGTGGTCAGTCGCTACAAGTTTGAATCTTTCGAAATCGATGTCTACAACTCAGAGACTAGGAATTGGAAAAATATCAACATCGATTTCGATTTCTGGGATGGGGGTAATCTTTTTCTCTGGGGCATTCCTTGTCATGCTGCCGTTTGGAATGGAGCAATCCATTGGTTAAGTTGTACTGGTAGTCATAGTCTGTCGAAATTTGACGTCGATGCCGAGAAGATGATAATGTTGCCATTCGCTCCGATGCCTACAATGGTATTACCATTACTAAGCAATATCAGGTATTTTGGAGAATGTGGTGGCAGTTTGATTCTAATTCTGTCTGATTTACCCTCTACCGTGGAACTCCGAATCCTAGAGTTGGAAAGCGACTACAGCCGTTGGATTGTGAAGTACCGAGTTGATCTTAGAACCTCAGCATCTGCATTCCTTGAGATAGAAAATGATTTCAAATATTTTGTGTTGTGTGTTATGGAGGGCAAGGAGAAAGAAGATTACTCACTAGTGTTGGCGATTCCAGGAAAAGTCATTTCCTACAATCTGAAGTGCAAGACATTTGATGTGCTTCGTGATCTGGTGCCAGGTGAATTAATCGATCAAAGTATAAATGGTTTTGCTTATCCCTTTGTTGAAACTCTCTCTCTTGTTTGAATGTTTAGTATCCTACATGTGGCAGCAAATGTGCTTTCCGTAGAACTTTTTTACTTTGTACTTTGTAGTGTTGAAAAGTTGAATATTTTGCTAGCAATAGGTGTTTTGTTGCAGATGTTGCTCTAATAGCTCTTGTAATTAGAATGATGTTATCAGAAGAATCTGGACTGAAGAATTTCTCATCACAACACACTTCTCTATCTCTTCTCTTTGTTTTGAAGTGTTTTTATGCTTTGTGAATTACAAATCTCTAGATCTTGAAACCACGTTTTTGTTAACTCGTTATAATCACATAATTCATCCTTTCCATTTTGACTCTGTGCCGAAATGATTCCTTTTCACTCTATAGATTGGTTGTTCTATTCTCTAGTCAAACACAGAAAATACTGTCCCAATGTAAGATCGATCAAAGGCTGTTTCTCAATCTTCTTATTTTTTATTTTTTTGTGTGGTAAATGTCACATTTTATAACCAACCAATTGAAAAAAAACAAAAAACAAAAGGGTACGACTCACAATCAGTGTTCTAAAAGAAGGTATGGAAGGCCGAGTACTCGCCACCTAGGCGCTAGAAGGCCCCTCGCCGACTAGCCCGACTAGCTTAACTATACCGACTAACCTGATTAATTGCCCGACTAGGAGCCGAGTACTCGGCCCTAGAAGCTAGAAGGTGCCCAGCCACCCTGGGAGTGCCTAGCGAGTTTTAGAACTTTGCCCACAATACAACTAGTACAAACTACCACAACTTAACAAACTTATTAGCAGACCCGAGGACTCTTTTTGAGATGTTCCATTGACTGCAAAGTCGTTTGTTCTCAATAGAGTAAGGGACCTGTTGCCGAGAAAACTCTCAATCTAGTGTTTTCATCAATGCAAGATAACACCTTGGTGGAACTTCTGGGATTGCCTCAAAAAGTATGTGAGCTTCTCTCCAACCAGAAGTAGTGTACTGTATACCCCAGCAGCTAGAGCCAACTTCAACAGCACTGTCCTGAAGGATTTACCCCTACAGATCCCAATAGCCCAAGTGATCTCTGAGTTCCATATCGTTGCCCTTCTCTGAATCTGTAATCTGTGCAAGATGACTTCCCAAATACACCTGGAAAAGGTGCAATCAAAGAACAGACGTTGCACACTACTTTCTTCAGACTGGGACATAGAACACAATCAGGTTCATACCCCACCCAAGTATTTCCTTAATATATAGCCTCTTCAAACAGACTAACAAAAGAATAAACGCCCATTTAGTAGCATTCTAGGAAAACCAAATAATAGTAGCCCATTGAACTTTCTCTCCTCTGTGTCTTAAAGCCTCCCAGGTATGATTTGTGGAATAATGTCCATTAGGAGAAACAGTCCATACAATATTATCAGCCCGATCACTCTGTGGCTGAAGAGAAATAGGAATGGAATTCTGAACTCTTTGGTCTAGGCCAATGCCATTCACCATTACGTATCACAGAACTAACCTTAGCAAAAACAGATCTGCCAACATTAGAAATAGTTCTATCACCAACCAGTTTGTAGAAAGGGGCCCAAGGGATGCCAATTATCTAACCAAAGACAAGTTCCTTTCCCATCCCCAATGATACATTTCACGAAGCTTTGGCCCAACTTTCTCAACTTCATGAACTTTTTAATAGTCCAGGAGCAGTCAAGTGGAATCTTCATGAACCAAATATTCTGATCTTTAATTAAATAGCTATGCACCCATTGTACCCATAAAGTTTTCTCTTTCTTAATCTTCTTTATTTTGAGTGCACACTTGGGGATGGTAGATTGTCAATCCTGGAGGGTACAAAACCACTGTCCTGCGGCACCAAGTAATTCTGAGAGACACAAAACTACTCTTACAAAGAGTGTACTCTGCGCGTGCCAGTCACTGTTGATATTCCTTAATTTACATAGTAATATAATCAGTTGTCCCCATGGAAGGAATATAAACCCGAGAAAATATATAGAGAGAGCTGGTTTTTTTCAGGTAAGGTTAAAAACTCAAGTTTTATAAGATGACTGGATCTGATTATCGAGGTGAGATTTGCGTATGGATTCCACACTAAGTGAATAATTTTCATTAATTTTGTAAGTACGGAGATAAAATAATATTACTGGTATACCAAACTTTAACTGCCAAGGCCATCAAAATATATATACTCCTCCATAAAAAAAATGTTAGAGCATCTCCAGCAGAGGTAACAAACATCTAACATTAAAGCAAATTTGAAGGTTTGGTGAAGTTTTATGTGCTCTAGCAAAACCTTCAAATGCTAACCCACCCTTCAATTAACTACCTCTCTCTTCAAATTGAAGTATGAGCATCACCTTCAAATGTCGAGTATAGTTCTGGTGTTCCTAAGTTTCTTGGTTTAGCCTTGCAGCCAGCATGGCATTGCTTTAAAATTGCCTTATTCTTTCTCCCAGGGACGGACACCTGACACAGACACGCCGACATGTCATCCATTTTATAATTAACATATGGACGCGCCGGGATAGATTAAGTCTTATGGTTATTTGTGGGATAGTCATAAAAAATTACATCTCTCACATTAGGGGCAAAAGATATGCAACTTTGGTAGGAGTATTATAAAGATATAAAAACTACAATCACTGAATAAAAGGAAAAAAATAACTAATTTTTTTTAAACCTCTGCTATTTCTTGAGACTGATTGGGGTTGGGGGAGAAGGGGGTGTTGAGGGGCGGGGCTTCCGTCACTTCTCTCCAAGTGATATATACGTGGTTCCCTCATACTAAAAGAAGTGATGACAGGGGAGCCCCAGTTAAACTGCATGCGTTGTTGCCTGATTGCTCTTGGAGTGGTCGGTCTAGCCCTAAACGTATGTGGCTATGACTTAGTTGTCCCTGTGGTCGAGTTTTTTAGTTACTCACCTTAGTTCTGATCTCTTTACGTATCCGGTATCCCCAACATGCCCGACTAAAACAGTAGCATACAAAAAATGTAACCCATCCGGGTGTATCTGACGCATGTCTCGAGAATGTCTCAACAAATCTGACACAAGGACTAGAATTCTCTCCAACATGTCATTTGAACGAGACTCCTGCGGCCGTGCCCAATTAATTCTAGATCACCGACTTCTTGCCCCTGTGCCCCTGTTGGATGTTTCTGTGAATTTCTCGTGTGCTTCTGTTCTTTTGTCAAGCTCGTCTAAGCCCCTCTTGTCTGACTACCTAACGGATAAAGATCAGTTGGCCATGTTGGAGACAATTGTTGTGCGTTGTTCCTCATTTTTCCCCCTTTCTTATCAAATTTCGTGTACTTTACGATATGTTGTAGCTTTTGAATTTTCCCATTTGTGTTCTTTGTCCCTACAGCTATATCCCTACTTCACTATTTGTGCTAAAACAAAACATAACGTTTGGATTGCCTTGGAGTAGATGAAATTGTTAGGCAGTGGCACATTCATCAAAGGAAGCCGATTTGCTAGATTTACACCTCGCTACCTGATCAAAGAAAAGAATATAGCATTCAAAACTCAAAAGACCTTGCAAAATAGGAAGAGGAAACACAATGTGCAAAACATGTCTCGTCTTTGCAAGGACAACCCTGAGAGAGCAAATGGGCAGTTTGGAGCTGCCCAGCTCCAAAGTGCCATAGTTACTATTGCAGCAGCTAATCACATGACAAAGACAGAGAAATGGAGCTAAAAGCCTCCTAGGTGAGTCGAAAACAATCCAACACCGCCACACATGACCCTGAATAGTTGACGTAAGATGGAACAAATTGGCCGGTGTGGAATAACAAGTTCAATGTTGGTCAAGCAAGGTTTCTATCCAACCCTTCTTTTCGAGAAGTTATGTTATTACCTTTTTCAAATGCCTTTGGGACCTTCACAATTAAATCTGAAATATGAATCAAAACAACTCACTACCCCTTCACCAGGTCATCTTTGGACTGATTAGTAAATGCTCTTGAAGAACAGCCACGTGGTGCTCTTGAGCCCTTCGCATCCCACATTGGTTTCGAAACCACACTTTGTGGTGGACCGCAGGAAAAAAACACATCGAAGGAGAGAAGAAATTGGAAAAAGAGCAAGAGAAAAAAAATACTACAAAAGGAAAAAGAAATACAACATGCATCGTCAGCTCTGTAATTTTTATTAATTGCACTAAGATATGGATACAGTACAATTATTGAACTAACACATAAAAAAGTGACAATAATATTTCTCTTGCCTAACTTGGCTAGAAAGTAGGAAACTCAATGGTGGAATCACATTTATCACTGTTGGGCATAACTGGGCATTCGATTATGTTGGATCCATAAGTATCCACACAAATGTAAACCTGGTACAATTGGCTATTACCAGATTCATCAACATTGCATTCTATCCCTGGAGTTGACCCAATTGCATTTTTCACGGCTTGTTTAATGCTGCTAATTCTGTAAGACCCGCCATCAGGGTTAATTCCTGTCAAAATCCCCAAATTGATTAAGTTTGCCCACATTAAAAAAAAAAAAAAAAAAAATCTCAAATTTGGATGCTAAATTGTGATTACCTGCCCCCATAAGAATTTGCAGCAGGTTTATTTTTGCTTTTAAGTTGAGAGCCGATTTGAAGTACCCGTGTTGGTCGAGTACAAACTCGGAACATGTACCATGCTTAACCCATTCATGTGACCAAAACGACGATCCATCGCCACTCGGGCATGCTAGCGTGGGCCAACTCCTTTGAAGACTGCTGATCAAGTCAGAAACCTAATCAGTGAAATTCATGGAACTAGAATCAGTACGAGATTTTTGTCAATTGGGATAACTAGAAATATATGTACAAAATTTCATGAAAGTGCATTTTAAGTTGATTGAGAACCATGGATTGCTTAAAAGGGCTGCTAGGATCACAGTTCGATGGGTAAGAGCCATCATTGTAGTTGGGCCAAAGTCCATGGATACCGAAATCTGTGTCCGGTTTTCCTGTGGTGGGATAACAACAACTTCGTTGCGTGTCGCAATATGATCCTGGCCACTGCACAAGAATCAAGAACGAAAAGATTTAGAAGAAACTCCACTGCATAATTCAAATTAAGGGACAGAGGGGCACCGATCATCGGACCGACACCGGCGCGGCGGTACCGAGTGCCGCACAGCACGCTACGCAGCATAAGGCTGCACAGCACCCCTCTGTCCCAAATTAAGTATCACTCTAGTTGCAATCAAGAAACAATCACCCACCTGTTGGACAAAATAAAAGAAATCAAAATCTTGAGCAAGGCAACAAACTGATAGGCATTGTATGGTCAAAAGCTTGATCAAGGTTGAATTCTTGAATACCATCTTCTGTCTCTTTCTCCCTGAATGATTGTACACAATGGTGTTGAGTGCTGTATTTATAAGGTAGAAAAAGATGCTCTTAAATGTCGAATCAGGCCGCCCCTTGCCTTGAAAGAATTCACACTCGGCCATCCCGTTATTTCTCTCTTTTTTGGAATCCAACTATTTAAGGAGATAACATTATTACACCTTAAAAACTGCAAGTTTTCGAAATTGCCCTTTACTTTTTTAAGTAGGAGGTATAACTCGAAAGGACTTGGGGAGGGTGCTGCATAGCCGTGTGCTGTGCAGCATGCTGTGCGGGCACGTCGAAGCTACGCCGGTGTCGGTCCGACGATCGGAGACGTTCACCGTGTAGAGCTCATCGAGTATTATAGGTGTACCTAAAATCAAGTCGAACGGATATTGTTAAGTGCGCCATCGGAACACATATAACTTAAATTTTTTTTGGAACACATATGACTTGAAACACTAGGTAGAAATCATTGAACCCATATTTTTCAAGTGATTTGTGTTCGGATGACGCACTTAACGATATCCAATCGAGTTGATTTTTGGTACACTTGTAGTACTCCATGAGTTCTACGTGATAGACGGCTTCGATCGTCGAACCGACCCCAACGCGGCCATGTTGGATGCCGCATAGCACACTTCACAGCACACGGCTGTGCAACACCCACCCAATTCCCACTCGAAAGGACACAAAAAGAAATATATTAACGTTTTTAATTTGACTTGTCAAAATGAAGATTTCTTATTATGAGACAGGCTAAAATAGGAATGTAGGCTAAAATTATGGGGAAATAAATGTAAACGGACGGAAATTTAGCCATAAATTTGTGGCAGTGTTATTCATGTGAAACAGGAGGAGAAACATTTTGACTTCGTGATATGGTACCCTCGCTGTCCGAGAGATGTGGTACCCCTTGGCCAAGATCTGTCCAAAGAATTCTCGTGTGGAACAGATACAGTTTGATAGTAACTCGTCGGCTACCACTTTTTGCCTAACTTGTTTGGATGATGACAGTAAAATACTGCTTGACATTCACATACACATTTTGAGATTGCATAATCATTGTACTCCCTCCGTTCTTAATTTATAGTTCATTTGGAAAATTCTCACTTTTTAAAGGGACATGGAATGATTGCACCTAAATTTAAATTGGGTGACTTATGACATCATTTCTATTAATTGCTCCTCATACCGTACCTATATTGCAACACTTGTATTCACTTATGACGGGTACTTTTGGAAAATCATCAAATGTTTACTTCCACTTTTAGAAAAAGACTATCATTTTAGAACATTCTAAATTAAAATGGAATAATGGACTATTAATTGGAAACGGAGGGAGTAGATGAGATTCTCCATCGTATTTTATTTGTCGTGGAATTTGCCCACTCGTGTCCTAGGACGGAGCTTGGATTTTATTTTAGTTATGGTGAATATGTACTAGCAAATAACCCGTGATATGCACAGGCCGCATCTAGTCACATAATTCGATACCAATTCAAGTATAAAACTGGTTAAATTATCCGTACTATGCACTGAAAGAAAATTATAATTAACTTAGATCTCTTTCAATTGTACCCGCTTAATCCTTGACACGTCCAAATTTTAATATGTAATAGCGGCTCAATTAATCTTTAATGAACAGTTGCCCATGATCCTCTTTGTATAGTACAAAATTTAATATCAAAAAGGAAAAAAAAGAAGTTAGTACAAAATCTACCGTCTACATGCATCACATCACCGATCCAATTTGTCTCAAAGAACCTGAAAAGATCAAAGAAAGGATTGGGAAGGAATATGATACGATCAAATATTCCTCATAAGAAGAAAAAGAAAAAACTAAAATAATTTATCGTGGAATAAAAATTAGAAAGAATTTTACAAATTCTAGAGTTGATCCTCCCCGCGAATTCTTTTCAAATTTTCAAATTCAAAAAGGTGCAAAAATAATTTCAAGCATATAAAAGAATCGGACACCATTTAGACCAATGCTTTTGGATTTTGTTGAAAACCTAAATTGAATTGACCTTTTCATTCGTAGTGTAATACTTCAGTGGTTTTGTCTAAATACTACTATACCATCATCTTCATCTTGAAAATGAGCCTGAGCACCACACAAAAAAAACATTGATTATGGATTTAAACCAAGGTGTTAACCTAGTCAATTTTTTTATTTGCTTTTGGGATTGGGATTTTTAATATCAACATCCACTATAGTCATTGTGATATAAAATGAAAAGCCATATCCGATGTATCCCAAGTCTAGGCGAAATAAGTAAAATCAAAACCTTAGAGAGGCATGCAATAATTTTGTGTCCTATGCTTGAGATAAATCCAAAGATGAAAAAATGTAGCAGTATCCATCTATAGTTGCTTCTCGGTAGCCAAGTACCGGCCTTCATTTTTTCACAAAGCAGCAAGAAAAAAATTATAAATATGGTAGTCTTTAAACTTGATAGAGGGACTGATAATAATAATAAATAAAAAAATTTGATAGAGGAAGAAAAATCACACGTATGGAGTCACTGTTGTTGATGATGACAATCATCAAATGAGAGCATTCTTGAATGGTGTTGCCGGGGGGCGTGTTGTCCCTTAAGGGACAACACCTTCCCCCAATCCCGCAAATTGGTACCATTAGTAACCGGTAGGATAAATATGGAAATTCAACCCTCAAAACCTCTCTACACGTTCCATACTCCACTCTCCAACAATGGATACTCCCTCTCACTACTAAAGCCCTCCACCTTCTCGAGCCCACAACCACCCTCTCTCATCGCAACATACAATGCCAGTCTCCGGCCAACACCACCACACCCACGATGATTCTCGCTCTCACAAGCTCACCTCCAAAACCGCACTCCTCGGCCTCAAACTCTATATCCTTATCGCAGTCTCCCTTCGTAATATCCTAAATTTTTCTAAAATAAAAACAAATTTGTGATATTTGTAAATACTTATTTTTCTAAATGATTATGAGCTCACGATGACGTTGCCCACAATTTTCTAAGCCAGTACGAATATCTTGGTATTTTACTGAGATCAAAGGCCGTACAGCTTGAACACCGCTCGGAGTAAATTGTACTGCATTATGTGACATCGAACCTCGAGCCTCACCCATGCCGTCTTCCCCACACCTGCTCCCCACCACTCCCCTACAAAATCAGTCCCTCACCCTATCTCTGCCATTACTACTCCCATCACCTCACTCCATCACCCCCTCTTGTCAACCCATCACTCCCATGTGATTTCCACCATTCCTACACACCAATCCAAACAAAACACTCCACTTCCATCCCTATATATACACATATCCGGCTGTCTCTATCCCTCTCATTTACTTCACACACTTCCATTACAGAAAAATAACCAAGGAAAAAAAGAGAGAGAAGAAGAATAAGGAAAGAGGAAGAGGGCTACCACCCCATTTCCATTTTTGGCCAGCACACACACTCCCTATAAATCACCATTTTTCTCATACTTAAAGTGATTTTCGGGCTTAGGTTCCTTTATAGAAGTTGTAGATAACTTCAAGCCCTTCATTCAAGAATCACTCAAAACGGTCAAGAAATGACCACTATATTGCAGCTCAAAGTTTCTGGTCGATTCAAACCGAGCAGCTCACTGTCCCTTTGAAAATCCCCACTTTGCTCCTAGCTACAATGGTTTCTGGGTTTAGACTTTTTCAGAGAAGTTTTAGAGCACTTCGAGAGCTTCATTTTAGACACAAGAATCACTCCAAACGGATAAGGCTTGAATCCGATATCGCAGTCCAAAGTTTCTGCTCGAAATGTCTACATTGTCAATCGAAACACCACCGAACTTTACCATCGAGCTTCTCGTCCAGACCAATGGTAGCGTAGACTCTTATTCCACTCTCTCTAAATATATTATGTGTAATATAGACCTGTTTTTAATGCTCGATTGATGCATGAGATATGTTTACGATCCATAAAAATAAGATAATAAACTTAAGTGTATAATCTGTCTTAATGCCAAACAGATCAGTCTACTTTGGAAAATGTTATAAAATACCATGTATCTCCGATTGTATTGAATCTTACGTCTAATCGTAGATATACTTATTATCTTTAAAATGCCGCTGGCACCGCGTAAATTGGATTTATAGAACTCTAGAAAAACTGATTTTAGTAAACAGTGGCGAATCTGGATGGAAACGATTCAAAGGCACGTTTAGGTAACTTAAACTCGTTTTTAGTAAAAGTGTTTTCTACAAACAATGTTCATAACTTCCTAATTTATAAACCCGTTAAGTTTCATGAAATTTGAAGATGTTTTGATCTGATTTTGAGAAAATCGAAATCTGTCTTACTCAACTATATTGTCAAATTTTTATCAAGTTATTGGAAGCCTTAAACATTTTATTTTTCAATTATGTTCGTACTGGATGTTAAGTGTGATGTTTAGAACGTGTATCAATTTATATAGCTTTTAATTTCATCTTTTGAGATCCTAAAAAATTCAATTGCCATCTCGAGTCAAAACCGGACAGCTTATGTTCAAGAGTAATTTGCATGAGTTTAAAATTAGAATATGGTAATATGTTCTTGAGACAAGTTGATCCTAACTTTCTAAATAACTTTGTGGTAAAGTTTCATGGCAATCGGAGTACATTTGAGTCATGAAATCAGCTAAGTATTGAAGTGTTCATAATATGTGTTCTTCGGTAAATAAAAGAATTAAGCAAATGAACTTACATGCTAAGTTATAAACCACAACCAGTCAAAGACCAATCTTGAATATTTTCTGTGAATTGCTATCTCTTACAACTATCATTATCGCTTTGCTCTGCTATTCAATTATAGTTATTGTGAATGATAGAATAGACAATTAGGTTCCCGGGTTGGGCTCGTGCGTAGAAAATTGCCTAGACGTTTAAGTTAAAGGGAAAAATTTGAAAGAATATTGTGATGATCGAACGGATTGGGGAGGCTATCCCAGAAAGATTGATGTTATGGTTGGCAGGTAGCCAGTTGGTAAGTTTTAAATGATTGGCAGTCAGCCAGAGATTGATTAAGATTTGGAACCTTGGATATGGCGTTGCGTGATCACTCCTTACGAATATGGTTACTAAATGATTGGCAATTAGCCAGAGATATATTGTATTATAGACCCAGGATTGGCAGTCAGCCAAGGGCTACATACTCCAAAGGTTGCAGTCAGCGCCTTGTGAGCCCAGTGGTACAGTCAGTCCCTGGGGGATTCATCCTTGTGAGACGGCTGATGACTCTGATTAAGTACATAATTTAGTCCTTGTCATCGGAGCTCCCCGTCAGGGCAAGCAAGGAGGGAGTGGAATCATAAGTGGCTATATTCTGAGAGGTTCATTTTGGGAGGTTGTTCTCTAGGTTGAGAACTTAGAGGAAACATAAGGTAAATGCTAGATAAAGAAATATGTTACTTGCTTCCATTTCTGTACTATATTTCAATTATATAAA
>JAXBDA010009213.1:0-13024 GCA_036023075.1 Gaultheria prostrata
GAAACAGTGGATTAACCGATCCAAACCGTGAGATTTATTATATATAATTTTTTTTAAATACACACACACACACACACACACACACACACACACACACATATATATATATATATATATATATATATATATATAATTTTACAAGTTTTATAAATATTGTTAATTTGATATAGGGTTTTATTAAGTTTTCTACTTTGGATTTTGTATTAAAAAATTAATCTGCCTTTGTTTCTACTCATTGATTCAATTCCATGGCTCCATCACATCTTATTAAACTGCCTCTATCAATTCCTGTTCTAGGATGAAATTGTTTGTGTAATTTAAATATGATAGGTAATCCGTGGATAAAATCGAAACCGATCTGTGACTCGCGGATCGAATTGGAACCGGACCATGAGACTTTTGGTTCGGACACGGATTGTGTTTTCTAAAAACCGTGACTCGCAGATTAGGATTGGATTCATGGCAATCCGATCCGATTCGGACCGTGTACACCCCTACCACGTAGGGTGTTATCCTAGACTAATGGCTTAAAAAATGAGTAGGCCCTATTTCCGTTTTCCCAAAATTTGCATTTTGGGCCAATCGGGTCTGCCACAGAGAGAGAGAGAGAGAGTAGTCCAGTCAATTTATCCACCTCATCTTGCTAACTCAGATTTGTACATCCATGTCCCTCACGTCTGTGCCATAGCATTGTTGTTGTCCAATCACACATTGACAAAAGACAAAATATCCCAATTTCCGAGTGTTTACATAGGAGTACTATATTTGTGGGACTCGAACGAGTGACACAATTCTAGACCGAGTGTTGACTGACTCGTATGGTAGGATTTTTAGATGTTTCACATTGTATCTCGAAATCGAATTATATTTCCTCCTCCATCATGTAATAGATTAAGAATGATAAATGAATAATAAAAAATTAGCTAGACTGACAGGCACTCGTAATCTTTTCGATGAATTTAGTGTTCAATTTTGTTACCAGCACTGATTTTAGTCCCACCCTTTTCCACGTGGGATCAGGATGGAAGTCAGGATTCCATTGATTGATTAGTGTTATTATGGGCCATAAGCTTCGCGTAATTCATGAGATACAAGTGAAAATCACATAGATAATGGTATTGAAGAGGCCAATGTCAGTAGGGCAGAACGTAATACTCTCGATGGCAACCACTTCTTGCCGGTAAAATTTCACCATTTCTGAAATTTCACTAATTTTTACTCGTTCTAAAATTTCAATAATTCACTACTGAGGCCATATTCCGCTAACTCAAAAAAATAAAAAAGCCAGCTTATTCCTAAAATCGAGACAGTCACTCTCTCACAATACATCACATAAAAAGTCGTGAAAAGCCAAAAAACCAAAAAACTCTCTTAGCGGAACACCCCCTCAAATTCCACTCACCATGAAAGTTTACTATTTTTGAAAATTTTCTAATATTTATTAGTTCAGAAATTTCACAGAAGGTGAAACTTCAAAACTACTTAAGAAACACCTAATGAATTTTATTAACTTCGAGCTCGTGAAGTTCTCTAGAATTTTCTGTGTTTGAGTGAAATTCATTAGCTCGTGAATTTCACTAGAATTCATTAGCACGTGAATTTCACCAGGATTTCTTGGATATTGAGGAACTCGACGAACACAACCCATAAATTCATCATCTCGTGTTTTCACAACTACACAGGAATCACCTAGTGAATTTTATTAGCTATGAGTACTGAGTTTCACAGGCTTTCAAAATACAACGATTAGCTTGTGAATTTCATTAGTTTAAGCATGTGAATTTGAATAGATTTCAAAATATAATAACCAGCTTGTGAGTTTCACTAAATTTAAAAAATACAACCACCATCTTCCGACTTTGCTTCCGGTCCTCCAAAATCTTGAGTCAGCTCTATCGTAGTCGAGGATTTCCGGAGTTCTACCACATCCATGGATAAAGTAGGCTATGATTGCTAGACTTCCTTACATAGTATGGGAAAAGTCTTTGCCCCCACGAGTGTTTCTGAAAAGCTTTCCAAAATTTGAAAATAAATAGGTAATATTTACATGAGAGTTTGAGTTGCAGTTACCCAAGTTAATCTCACTTAATCCCAACCATAAATGTTGCAATCTGGAATATTTTGTGAAAAACTTTCTTCGGCTGCAGTACATTCATAATTATTTTTGACCTGACATAATACTCTGAATTCGATGAAGGAAAATTCTAACATCAGCCCATTAATGAATTGACATTAAGATTCAAAAAGTAGGAACTCTTGCGTGTAAGAGTCTTCCGTATAAGAGTTTTGCCTTATTGTCATAGCATGGGTTCACAATAGAAAAACCTTTTTATGAATAATACTTCTACAAATTGACAATGGTACCTATTTTAAGTCTAGGGATGGCAACAGGGCGGGTTGGGGTGGGTTTTGATGATCCCGGCCCTAACCCTAAAATTTCTGAACGACCCCTAACCCTACCGGGTAATTTATAGTTACCCCCGCCGCGCTCCTATTTTTTTTTTTTAGATATTAAGAAAGTATATATTTTAGGCTCCAATATTAGTGAGCACAAATGATCAAAGTTCACAAAATAAACTTAACCAAAATCTACTATCTAATGTTCTATTTTAGTTGAAAAAATAAAATTATATAAATACAAATAAGATTGGATGCATATAAGGGAGAAAATATAATTTCACATATATATAAAATTCTATAAATATTAAGTATGTTGGAGCGGGTATATCGGGGCGGGGAAACCATACCCCTGCTCCTAACCTAACTCTTGCGGGTTTTCTAAAATCACCCCTGACCCTACCCGTTACCCAAAAAAAAGAAGAAAAAAACCCTATCCTATAGAGACGAGGTAGGGTGGGGCGGGTTGAATTGCCATCCCTGTTTAACAAGCCAAAAGTGTGTCCAAAAGATGGTTTTGTAGATAGTTGTAGTGGTGGGCGTCGTGTCGAGCCGTGTCAATTCGTGTCGTGTCGAGCCGTGTTCGTGTCAAATTGGATTCGTGTTAAAATGATCTGCTTAACTAATCGTGTTGAAAAATATGAACCCTAACCCGACCTTCTATTAATCGTGTCGTGTTCGGGTTGACACGATTAACTTTTTTTTTTTCACGATGAAGAATGATTTTATTAATCCACAGTAACAGTTAAAATAGATTAACGGGATTAGATTTGAAACCCAGAACTTTAGGTTCAAAGAGTAATTATAGCCAATCAAAACGATGTGTAGGCTTAGAACCTTAGCCACCATATAACAAAACCTTGCAGATTTGAGAACATGAAGAGAATGACTCGATATCAAAGAATAAACTTCAGTTGTAGTAGGATTGAGCTTGAAAACTTTCATACACAACTTCAGAGCATGAAAGCGTACAACAGAATCATAACTTGGACATCACATGTTTAGCTAAATTCATGGGAAAATAAAACTACTGATAAGAAAATAAAGAAATGCAGTTCCAACCTCCAAAGCCCAGCCAAATAGCCAATAGCACCATTAAAATTTAAAACAACCATAGTAGCATCATGCCATCATCCGAAAGTCTTAACTTCTAAACCGTAGTCTTAAACCTTTAAAATTAATACATCAATCCCCAAAACTAGTAAAATATAGAAAATTCTAATCAAAAGACAGGTTAATTTGTGTCATTTCGGGGTTCTGCGGGTTTAGTCCGAACCCAACCTGTTTACTAATCATGTTCTCGGATCGTGTCATATACGTATTTCGTGTCAGAAATACTCAACACTAACTCGTTAACTTCGTATCGTGTCCAAAATTTCCACCCTAGATAGTTGTACCTTTGAAACAAAAAAGGATCTTTTTGGAATGGCAGTCTCCCGAGGTCCGTTGTAATTGCCTATAAATAGGTAGCATTGCATATCACTGTGCCACAAAATAAACACATTCATGCAAACGTCATTCCATCTATTCTTTGTTCCACATCCGATTTCTTCAAAAAAGAACCTTCCTCTGCATCTCACACATTCAGCAATGGCTCAAGGATATTCTCAACAAACTTCCGAAAGGCGATCCGCCAATTACCAGCCAACTGCTTGGAATTCCGATTTTGTCAAGTCCTTGAAAAATCACAATGCGGTGAGTATTTACATTTCTTCACAAGTTGAGAATAACCAAATTCATTTTTGGTATAAGTACAAATCGTGAGCAAGGACGGAGCTAGGATTTTAACTTAGCGGTGACGAACATGTAAACTTAAAAAATTATACAGATGGACTACAATATGAATATTTATCTGAATTTGTCATTTATTATATGCACGTATCTTAGCCCATGGACGTTGCTGACATAGACCTGGGGTTAAAGATGTGGGTTTCTAATTCGCCACGATCCAATTCTTCTCGCCTCGAGTAGGCATGCGTAGTGCGTGTCGTGGGAGATTCAATTCACCGAGAGGAAGATACTTTAATGGGCATGAACACATTTCTGCCTTTCCTCACCCCTTCTAGAAATCCAACTTTTCTAAGCTAACGTCCACCAGGGTTTAAATGAAATTTTCTTGAAATGTAGGAACCAATACTGTGATTTACCATTTACAAATTTTTGCTGATTATAATAGTGGTTTTGCTTGTATAAATACTTCTTATAGGATGAAATACAGAAGCAGAGGGCAAAGAAACTGAAGGGGGAGGTAAGGGCTATGATTGGAGATACAGATGCAAATCCATTGGCAACACTTGAACTGATAGATGATATTCAACGGTTGGGATTGAGCTCTCACTTCGACAAGGATATCAAGAGAGCACTTGATAGAATATTTCTCTCTGTGAATGGACCTAATGTGAGAATAGAACAGAAGAGTACTGTTCATGCTATTGCTCTCTGCTTCAGGCTCTGTAGACAACATGGCTATGAGGTCTCCCAAGGTACTGTTTTTCTTGTTACCTGAATAAGTGTCTTTTTCTAACAATGCAGGGTTTCCCGGATCCCCACGATTGTTCCACACGCTTATGCGGGAATTAAGTGAGGTAACCCCAGAAGTTGGTAGCGAGGGAATTCGAGCTTGAAACCTTAAGAGTGAGCAAACCTTAATTCCGGAACCTTGACCTCTAGGCGCTCTCCTTGGTGTTTACCTAAATCAATGATGTTTTGAAGAATTAACTATCATGATTAAACTCGTATGCTTATCATTTAATCCCTCTGGGGGAAAATGACATTTTTGCCATTGAATTATGTTTGTTTCATTGACGTCGTCAGGGGGAGATATTGTCCCTGCTAATAGATAACATTTGTGGGATGTTGTCCAGATTTGCTTCAGATGTTCAAGGACAACAATGGGAACTTCATGGAATCCTTATGCAAGGACACCAAGGGATTGCTAAGTTTGTATGAAGCATCTTATTTTTCTTTTAGGGGAGAAAACCTTATGGAAGAGGCCAAAGTATTTACGACCAAACATCTGAAGGACATAAAAGGAAAGACAGTGGACAAAGATCTTGTGGAACAAATTAATCATGCTCTGGAAATGCCTTTGCACCATAGGATGCTGAGGCTCGAGGCTAGGTGGTATATTGAAGCTTATGGTAGAAGAAAAGATGCAAATTATTTGCTACTTGAAATGGCTAAGTTGGACTTCAACATGGTGCAATCTGTATTCCAAGGAGAGCTCAAAGACATGTCAAGGTAATTCAAGAGCAATTAGGTCAATTTTATCTTGAAAACTTGCATAGAAAAGTCAGTACGTAACTTTTTGGATTCACTTCAGTTGTGGTCCCTGAAGTGACACCAGATTTAAATTTGAGCCATCAGTTAGACTTTTGTTTGTTTGGCTGGAAATGGGAAAATACATTCTGCAAGAATGGGTATTGGTATTTTGGCGTTAGAGAGCAGAAGCCAAAATTAGGATGAGAGAAGATTTTTGACTTCTCGTATTTCATTTTCCCCGTTTTGGTTAACAAATAGACCTCCAAAATGTATTCTGCACCTATCTCCCAAACATTACTCTTGTTGCAAATTATATTTTACACATTTCTCCCAAACACTCTATCATATTCAAAATACATTCTAACCATAATCTAAAAAGCCCAAAAACAAAAAAAAATGAAAATGGAAAGCTGAAAAATGAGTCCCACAAACACTCCCTTACCATCTGTGTAGGAAATCTATTAATGTCAACTTTGCACCCATCCCTGCATCATAGATATTAAACCGAAACCAAACTATATTTAAAGAGTCGTGTAAGCAAAAGGCACTCCGAGATAAGTGGAAGATTTTTTTTTTGTTATACATGGGGGAGTGGAACTTGATCCCGAGATGCAGTGTGGGGCATCCAAGAGCTTTATTGCATAAGCTAGCCACAACTTACAGATAAGTGGAAGATTTGCTATACTATTCTGGTGTAGCTATCTGCCTATTGCTCTCTTCAAACTTGAAGATTGAGAAATGACTCTTCAAAATGCCAACTTAAAAGCCTTATTTTCATGATTCATAAATTGATTAATTTATTTGGAAAAGTGCCACTTGTACGAAATGACTCTTCAACTTGCCACATGTGTCACCAAAGTTTAGTATCGCATAGAAATTTGCTACATTCGTCGGTAGGGATGGCAATGGATTGGTTTGGACCGGGTTTTACGATTACCGTATCCAAATTCAAAGTATTTATCTATACCCAAATCCGAACCTATATCCAATGGGTATGATTTTTAGTGCCCCATAACCAAACCATATGGATTTGGATTTTATCCGAACCGCACAAAACCCGCATTAATATTTATTTCATTAATGAACATAAATAATGTCATGCTGAGTATAACAAAGTAGTAACAACCAATTAATGATTTCAAGTTTCTATAGAGAATTTTGAGATTTTTAAGGGATTTGAGAGGAATAAGGAGGGAGATGAAATGAAAAGTCACTAAAAGTTATGAATTGAAAAATTAGAACCACATATATATAAAAATATAATATAACCTAATATATATCCTATAAGTAATTATATGAATCGGTTTCGGTTGCGGTTTGGGTTTGACCAAACCCAATTCCAAACCCGCCAGGTATTATGTTTTGAAAATCAAACCCGCCTCATAGATAGGAAAAGATAAAAAAAACCGTCCCGATAGGTTTGGTTTGAGTATCCATCGGTTTTAGGTGAAATTGGCATCTCTATTCGTCGGAGATATTCTAAAACTCTCTCATACTTTTTATTCGGATCTTTAACTTATTCATGTTTAGTAACTTGCTTTCCTTCATTCAGGTGGTGGTCGGATATAGGATTGGGAAACAAGTTGAGTTTTATTAGGGACAGATTGATGGAATGCTTCTTTTGGACTGTGGGAATGGTATTTGAGCCCAAATTCAGTGATTGCCGGAAGAGTTTAACAAAATTGGCAGCACTTGTAACCACCATCGATGATGTCTACGATGTTTACGGATCCTTGGATGAACTAGAACTATTTACAGCTGCAGTTAACAGGTCTGTGAAAATCATGAATCCTTGGAGTGCATTCTTATTATGCTGTCCTTTTAATGTCCCATTGCTATCAGATGTCCGGGTCAGCTTTCGTGAACCTTGATTAATTTCGGGGCCTTACAGTTAAAAATCAGGCAAACCCTCCAGTCACAACCCCGTTTTCGCGGTTTAGGCTGCTCCCATTTCGCTCGCTGATAGCGTCTTTAAATGGTTCTTTCATTGCAAATTTGCAACCAAAACCCACCACATGAAAACTTGTGAGGTTAATTAGTTGACTCCATCAATATTTGAAATGTCAGTAGAGAATGTGTCTTTAATGGTTAATTTCCATTGATTTGTTAATGCTTGATCCCCCCCTTGTTTGTGAGCTGCTTTAATTCCTCAAGATCACATTCGAAAATTTCTGAAATTGTTATTTTGCAGATGGGATACAAAAGCTGTGGAAACCCTTCCTGACTACATGAAGTTCTGCTTCCTAGCTCTCTATGACACTACAAATGAAATGGCTGATGGCATTCGTAAACGAACAGGAGTGAACATCATCTCATACTTGACAGGAGCGGTATGCTTATGCATATTCCTATTTCATTTTATTCGTAATCGTAAAAGAAAAATAGAAAAAATGTCATGAAGTTGCAGTTCTAGCAGTAAGGTGCATAGTTTTAAATAGTGGCATCGGAAGACGTAGCGGTCGCGGTTTTAGTATAGTTTTAAATAGTGGCATCGAATGATACATGGTGGCAATCGGGTGTCACGGTCGTGAATTTTTTAAAATCATTAACAACACGAATAAAGCTGAAAAACTGAAAAAACCCTGTTTTCCGTTGCCGTCGATCGGCCGACACGACTAAACCAGACCTTGAACTGTTGCCGTAGTAGATGGCAATGGGGCAGGTTGGGGTGGGTTTTGATGACCCCGGCCCCGACCCTAAAATTTCCAAACTACAACCTAACCCGCCCCTAACCCGACCGGGTAATGTACGGGTAGCCCTCGCCCCTATCGGATAATGGGTTTACCCACCTCGCCCCTATTTTTTTTTATGTATTAAGAAATTATATTTTAGACTCCAAAATTAGTGAGCAAAAATAATAAAAAGTTTACAAAATAACTATTACAACTTAATCAAAATCTACTATTTAGGATGGAAATGAAAAATAATTACAATATGATGTGGTATTTTAGTTGTAAGGATAAAAATATAAGAATAAGTATAAATTTTATGCATTGAAGAGAGAAAATGTAATTTCATAATTATATATGTATCGGGGCGGGGAAAATCGGGGCGGGGTGACTGTTCCCCTGTCCCTTCCCTAACCCTAGCGGGTTTTTCCAAAATCACCCTCTGCACCTACCCGTTACCCAAAAAAATTAAAAAAATCCTATCCTACCAGGATGGTGCAAGGCGGGTCGATTGCCAAGCGTAGTAGTACTAGGCTTTGGTATTTATAACCTCAATACAAACTATAAGGGCAACTATATATAACCTTAATATTTCATCTTTTAGGAGGTGAAATGAATCAGTGACAAATTAATTTAAAGATAGGGTTTAGCCTTTAGCAATTGTATATTCTCTATAAATTCATAGTTAGTTTATTTGGTTGTTCTGTTTCTACTACAGTGGGCAAATTTGTGCACAACATTTTTGGTGGAAGCAAAGTGGAGTTTTAATGGAGAGATTCCATTTTTCAAGGCATATCTTGATAATGGACTGGTTTCAGTATCTGGGGTGCTTATATCAGTTCATATGTACTTCTTGTTAACTGAAAGAATTACAAAAGAAGCTCTGGAGTGCTTAGAGAAGTACCATCCTCTTGTTGAATGTTCATCCCTCATTTTTCGACTTACCAACGATTTGGCCACGTCCAAGGTACATTACCAGACACATTTGGTGTCTACATGCGCTATCGGGCACCATATTTTTTTGGTGACTCAAAATATTTTTGCTAGTTTAGTCGCCGAGAATGTCAAATGTGGTCGGAGGCAAAAACTCGATTTTTCCCCAGAAAACCTTAGCTCCAAAAATTGTTCTAGTGGCCGAAAAAATAGTAGCACCAATTTCTTCATATCGTTTCAGCTTCTTGTTCTTTTTTTTTTTTCCTTCCCCTTTCGAGAATGCACAACTTTCAAGAATCAGTGAATCGCCAAAGAGTTATTTTCAAATTTGTAAAGTGTTTTTCCATAGAAATTGACACAATATGAAAATAATGCGTATTTTCAAAGTGTTCACCATTTTTTTTGTTCTTAGAAATTTGAGAAACAAAAATGAAGAAAGACTGAATTAATTTAGGAATTTTTTTCTCAATTTACCCAGGTTCACAGAAAACAACAAAAGATCGGAGAAATTCTGTTAACACTATTTACACAACATGCCTACGTGGCATTCTATCACTGGTGAGTAAATGGTTGTCAATTCTTTTGTTAAAACCCATTCACCAATGAACTAATGTCACATAGGCATGTTGTGTAAATGATTTTGTTAGGACTTCCGCGATAGGTAATATCTCAATTTTCAAAACTAATTTTACACAAAATAAAAGCTACATGAAGTTGAATGTTTTCAAACTATTTTTGCTTCTCAAAATCAAGAAAACTTTTTAAACTTTAACGATATTTTCTAATAGGTTTTCAATTTCATCAATCAGTAAGATTGTCACTCATTTATTTTTCTTTTTGTGTGGTAGGCGGAGTTGGAGAGAGGCGAATCTGCAAACGCAGTCGTGTGTTACATGCATGAAACTGGGCTTTCTGAACAAGAAGCCCGAAATCACATAAGCAGTTTGATTGATGAAGCGTGGAAGAAGATGAACAAAGCACGAATAGCAGCCGATTCTCCTTTCGAAAAGCCATTTATCGAAACAACTATTAACCTTGCTCGGATCGCCAAATGCACTTACCAGAACGGAGATGGCCATGGAGCTCCTGATAACAAAGCAAAGGACCGGGTCTTATCAGTGATAATTGAACCCGTTGCAAATGTGCAAGGACTAAACACACCGGTCCAATTTGTTAGCTAGTGTTTTTTGCCCCAAATTTTGACTAATTTTGTGGGCTCCTAAATATTTTAGACCCTTATATATAGGTATACATCTATAATATTCAATAAATGTTGAATGGATTAGCTATACTATCCATTGAAAAAGATATGGTGGCTAAACTTGATTATGAGAGCTTAACTACTACTTTGCTACAAAAAATATAAGACTAGTGGTGTTTAAGTAATATATTTCGGGTTAGCGTATATAATGATTATCGAGCTTTGTGTTATTATTGTTTTTAATTCTTGTAGTCTTTTATTTTTTTGGTATATAATGATCTTACCCGATTCCTGGATTTTTCACATCCCCTCCTCGATCCCCTACCCATTCAAGGAAGGGATCGAGGAGGGTCGGCCGAGATGCCCATCCGTAGGCACTACTGTTGGAACTTCTTTTAAAGATGGGCCAAAAAGCGAAGCCATGCTAGAGATACATCCAATTTTACTACATTTTAGTTTTTTACCTTTCATTGTGAATACGTTCTTACATTCCTCTGATAAGGGAAGGTGGGATCCACGACACCATTAAGAGGGTCATGCCATCACTTTTTTTTTTTTTATCGGCAAAAGAAAAATATATAGATAGATAAAATGAGGACGATGCGAGTACAACAAAAAAAAGGAGCAAAGATCGATGGAAAAGGTCGATAAGGAATCAACCAGATCTAAAAGCACGAAAATATGGTCAACATGACCCAAAACAGACCCAAAAAATCTCAATCCCAGGCAAATGATGAATATAAAGGAACCCATCAGAAACAAACCATGACACCATCCCAAATATGGCAAACGAATACTGAACAGGAACTGATTAGCATCCTCGTATTAGATTTCAGCTTCCTAAAACCTTGAAGCGACTTTTAAACTCCACCACCGGATTGATGTGAATAGATGAAACTCCCAAACTTCTGCCGACATTCAAAGCTTTTTCGTAAGCATTTCTGAAACACACATTCCTCCTTTCAATGACCACTAAATTGATTGATTCTGAGTTGTTTTTTTTTTTGAACGGCAATTTATTCCGAGTTGTCGCTGACTTCAAACTCCTGAATTTTCCAAAATGAAAAAGGGAGGCTTCCAAGAAATGAACTTCATTGTATTTTTGTAACACCCCACACTACTGCCACCCGACTGAATGCTTAGGAAGAAGTCACCACCTGTTGATGAGAGTTTCTGAGATCTCCCATATTGAGATCAGCCATTCTTTGAATCACCTTCTCATCACTTTCCAAGTGTACAACCCCTAGTTTTTTGCTATCTTTAACAGCTTGTTCAAAAGCCTTAAGAATTGCTAAATTTCTCCTTGTTATGTCCTCAGTGTTAATTGAATCTGAGTGTTGACTGCGATCCTCTCCATCATTTTTTATCCCAAAATCCTCCTCCAAATCATTTTCTACCGACTCCAGAATTTCTCTTATTTCCCTTCTTTTCCTTCTCCTTTTTTCTTTTGCTGTTAAAATCTCTGCAACCTCCTCAATAATTCCGCTTTCATGAATTGTATTACCAATTAACCACCTCTTGAACACATTCAACCTCTTTATTAGCAATTCTAGCTCCACTATCTTCGTTAATGCCACCCATATCAGGAGATTCACCAACATTGGACTCTTCGTCTTTTGAGAATGGTGTAAAATTGGATGTGTTTCTAGCATTTTCGCAAAAAGAGAAATACCATATTTGATCATGCACTCTAAACATGTATTACCCGTCCCTTTTAAAGTGTCTTAGCTAACTTTGTAAATTCAATTTTTTGTTAAAATATCATCATTACACTTCAAAAGTTGTAACTTTTTATAATTGTCTTTTATAGAGATATCATCATTAGAATTTTATCATACTCTTTGGAATCTGCTTAGTGCAAGATGGGAAAATAGATCAACTTTTACCTCCTAATTTCCAAAATTGGTATAAAGTACTAAACTATAAAAATGGACGAAATATCTACTAATTTCGCTTGGAGAATTTGTGTTATCTAAATTTCATAGACTTGAATTAACTTCAACCGATAGCTGGATGCCAAATATCTTGGGCGAGTCATTTCGAGATTTGTTTTGGTTCAACGGGACCACATCGTTAGACTTAGGTATGAACTTTCATCTACGTGAATAGCATGAATACTATGTTATATGTGTGTCAGAAATGCAACTGCCAAGAAATACTACCCAAAATTTGCCCGGAGGGTGGAATGAGTAGCTAAGATTAACTTGAGAGTGCATCTGAGCCGCTCGTTTTCACTTTTTTGGTAAATTTTAGATAGCATTTCTGTGTACGTAGCGTTACTGAGCTAGGAAACATCAGAAAGAAGTGAAAAAAAATATCTCATTTAGTCATCCTCTCTAACTATGGTACAGAACACGTCATCAAAATCTACATTATTTTTCTATCCTACTTTTGCGGCCTTGTTCACTTCCCATTTTTGAAAAAAAATTCAAAAAAATTCTCCACTCATCTTTCCTCTCTTCAATCATTAAAATCACACTTCTCTCTCCAATCATTACCCAAATCTCCATTCATTATTCTGATTTCTCTCTCTCTCTCTCTATCTATCTATCTATCTCTCTCT
>JAXBDA010009214.1:0-13022 GCA_036023075.1 Gaultheria prostrata
CTACCATATATGTCTGCTTTGCTGGCATGATGCAGAGTACAAATCTACACATATTTTGGTGATCTGTTGTTGTTATTAGCATGAAATTGAGGTCAGATTGCAACAGATTACCATATATATTTCTTTTTCTGGCATGATACAAAGTACAGATCTACGCATATTTGATAATCTGTCGTTGTTATTAGAATGAAATCGATGTCAGATTGCAACAGATTACAATATATGTTTGTTTTGTTGGCAAGATACAAAAAACAGATCTACACATATTTGGTAATCTGTAGCTATTATTGGCATGAAACAGAGGCCAGATGGTAACAGATGACCATAGATGTTTATTTTGTTGGCATAATACAGAGTACATATTTGGTAATCTGTTGCCATTATTGGCATGAAACGGAGGCCATATTGCAACAGATTACCATATATGTCTTTTTCCAACGGAAAACGTTATATGTGCTAATTGGGAAAAAAATACGAAAAGACATTTTGTGTTTATAGATAACGTTATATGCGCAACCAGATCTTTAAAAACTTAAAAATTCCTTTTCTATGTTAGCCAAACAAGGCCCTTCCCGGTGAGTCAACAGATTACCTTATCTGTGCAATCAAATAAGAGAAAAAATGAAAAATTCATTTTTTGTGTTAGCCAAACAAGGCCCTTCCCGCAGAGTCAACAGATTACCTTATCTGCGCAATCATATATGAGAAAAAATGAAAAATTCATTTTCTGTGTTAGCCAAACAAGGCCCTTCCCGCAGGGTATTTTTGTCACCTATTGCCCAAATGTCTTGTTGGCATTATGGGAAAAGTTGATGTCCTTATTGAATGAATAATCCTTGTACTATGTCCTCCTCGAAAAAGCTCCCTTATAACTACTACTAGTCTTTGGCTGTTAATCATCCCTTTCCAACTCCCTAATTCTCACCCTCTTTAACTTGTCCAATATTCATGGCTTGTCACATGTCTATTATTCAAGACTCCTATTAGTATAATCTAATTGATCTAATACTTATAAAAAAAAAATAATTGATCTAGTACTCGCGAATGCAGTAAAATCATTAACCCTAACATAAAGAGGCATAAAAAAAAAAGGCATTGCGAAGGAGGAAAACAAATACTAGGAATCAGTGGTGGATCCAAAAATTTGCTAGAGGGTCACTCTTTCAAAACAAATAATATACGTTTCAAGCCTCTTGACGAACTCACGTCAATTATAGTTGTAAATTCTAGAAAGAGTAGTATATATATATAAATATATATATATATATATAGTATATTTTTCTAGTTAACGTTATTTAAATTTGAGCTTGTAGAAAAACTAAACAAAATGTAAAATATTAAAAACCTAAGTATTTATGGATTTTTACGTGAAACTTGTAATATAATAATTGATTTGCGTAGTAAATAACATAATTATAATTGCCTATGTGGTACCAATGTACCATAAGTTAGTTTTGGTGTGGGTTTGTGACACAGGGCGGCCTCCTCTTACGAAATTATTTGCTGGAAGTAAACACGAATAATATTTGAGCCAGAGGTACTCCCTCTTTAAACAAACGATATTGAGTAAAAAACTTGATTTTCTTAATTCATAAACAACCAAATTCTGCCATTAGGCTTACAACGATACTTATAGTGTCATAGCAACCCTAAACCAACTAGGAAACGAATAGCAAAAAAATTTGACTTGCTAATCAAGCCGAAATCAAAGAAATTATGAAAATTACCAAAAATGGAAATCCAGAAATAATTGGCAGAACTAAAAACAAGAAAGAAATATAAGGTTGCCAAAACAGACGGCAATTAAAACGGAATTTCCTACTTAAAGTTATTAGAAAAATTATTATTTCCTAAAACGGCAAAATTCATTTTTGAAGGCCTAGACGACATCGAACGGCCGAAATCCTTCCAAACGCGGACTCGGACTCGTTTCGTCAACGTTGGTCCGTGTGACTCATTTATTATGTTGTTTGGGCCGTGAATGGTCCAAACGGTCCAGAAATGTGGACGCGACCCACTCGGCATCAATTTGAGACTCAAGACACTCAAAATTGTGTAGAGGTTTTCTTTAACCATTTATAAAACAAAAAACGAGAGTGAGTCGAACCTGAGCCACTCAGGTGGAAGGACAATGCTTTACCACTATCACTGAATCACGTTCACTAGATCCCGGGCAATTTCATATATGTCACACGATTTTTTAACCAACGGAACATTGGCTATTTTGTATACGTTATATTTCTTCCTTTGACTTAGGTGCTTTATCTTGGGACCCTATATTTTCAGGGCCGGGGTCACGTGACTCCTCTGTGCTTACACTAGATCCGCTTCTGCTAAGAACTTACCGAAAAGGAAAAAAAAAACTGATGATTGATAGAGACAGAAAAAGAAATGCAAGGATGGACTCACTTGATTCAGTTTCTTGATCGGACGCGTAGTATCGTCTCCGGCACTGCGGATGACCTTCTTGCCAAACCAGTACTGTCCTCTCTTCTTCTTCTTCTTATTAATATGATCATCATTAATAGGGTTGATATTATTGTTGGAATCTGGATTAATGTGGTTGGTGCGATATTCTAGCTTTGGGTCGTGGATCCCATCAGAATGATCAGCTGATGAGAACAAGTCTGCCAATGTTGTTCTCTCTTTTTTCTTCTTCATCTTTTCCTCATCAGTACCCTCGACCGGCTGCTCAGATCCAACTTCATGATAGTATGACATCTTCATTTCATTTTTATTAATCTGGGCATTTTCCTTGTAATAATACGACCCACAGTATCCAAATGCTGGATACAGTACCAGGGGATCAATTTCTTCCTTGCACTCTTTCCAGTCATAATTCTCATGATCTATCACATGATTATAGTCTTCTTCATCACTACTTAATTCTTCTTCTTGTTTTTCAACAACTACTACTCCACATTCTTTTTTGTCATTGAAATCGCTCACTGGATCAAACCCAAATGTGCCAATCGTAAGAATGCCATCCCTCCAACCTTCAAACGCAGGGGCGAGTTCGAGGTTTTCCAGTAGCACTTGTGTGTCCGTTTCAATATTTGTAACGAACTCAGCTGCCTTCTTCACATTCAGATCACTACACACATCTGCACTAGCGATATTGGTTACGGTAATTAATTATAGTAAACATGAGAGCGAAAAAAAAAACTATAGAAAGTAAATTAAACTAGAATAATGTGAGAAGTCTTGACTTCTAGTATCACTTTAGAGGAAAATACTCAAAATGTGTCATAAAATATTTTGGAGATTGTCCAGGCCCCCTCTATGGTGCTAAAACCCGAAGTATGAGAATATAAAAAAAATCAATAAGAAAACAAGACACAAGATTTACGTGGTTTCCCTTCAAGCACGAAGCTCTAAAAGTACATCCACAGGGAAGAGCAAGAGGATTCATTACCAATGGGGAGAAATACAAAAAACCGGCTATATCCGTAACTCTACTTGAAGCACCCAATAGATATCTAGGAACAAATCTCTAATAGAGATCCTACCAAAGCATCAATGTCTCAAATAAACGAAAGAGACGACTCCAAACTCTAGATATTTCAAATCCCATGGAAAGACTAACCAATGAAACAACCATGAAACCCTATCACACTACTGGAAATCCGATGGAGGCTCTCTCAAAGGGATTCACTCAAGAAGTTCAAACTCTAACAGCCCTCAAGGCTGTTATTTATAAGAAAACACAGAATATTAGGTTAAAACCCTTAAAAATGCGCAACCGCACGTATTCTGTAAAAAAGTCAGCCAGAAAACTGCCCGAGCGAGATTTCCAGAAACCCACCGGAAAATCTCAAATCTGCCAAAACCGCCCAGGCGGCCCTGAATCCTACCAGGCGCTTTTTCCAGAAACAAAAAACCTCCGGTCCAAATTGCAAACTATTCGCGACAAACTTCTGTGCATTCTTCGAACATCAATATATTCAAGGCCCAAATCCTAACACGCTCGTGATAAGAATTTTCCAAGAGTACCATTGAATTGGAATTGAGAATAAAAAAACAAACCTTTGTTATGAAACTTTCGATGAACCCAATTGAAGATCTGGGAAAAAAAGACAAAAAAAAAAAATAGTTGCATGGCATCAGTCAAATAAATAAAGCACAAAACAGAGCATGATATGAATTGAAAAGTGAGTTAATTAATTGTGATCTACAGATCGAGAGTACCTTCATTTCGAGAGCCCAGGATAAGTGGAAGTTGGCCAATATTAGACTGAAATGTTTGAGAGAGTGTAAAGTGAGTGGTACTGTAATGTACTGTACGTGGGAGTAATTAATAACAGGGGAGGGCCAAATGGGTGGACGGCTTACATGGAAACACGTGTACGTGGGGGACTCTAGGGACTAGAGTTTAGGCATGTTTCTAGGGTTGTATGAAAGGTTTCATGAACACCGCAGAAAAAAATATTTGGAAATATGAAAAGTTTCTTAAAATGGTAATCCAGATGCATATGATTGTGAATCTAAATCATTGATTTATTTTTTCTAGATCATTTCGGAAAAAAATTCCATATTACTCCAACCAAAAATTATTGGGCGGCTACTCTTTAGGGCCTACCTTTTAAATGTCTACGTGGTGTTCGAGGATATTGGGGCACCGAAATGAGATTAATTGGTCATGTCATGAACCACCACTAAGTTAACTGTGTATCCCTGGCATCTTCGATGTGCCAATATTCTCGAAATGACTTGCATGCATGCCCCTCCTCCACATGCACACCTCTATCTCTCTGACTTTCACACTTCTTCAGTACAGTAGGCCATTAATGAGACTCAATTTGTATATCAATTTTCCATACCAGTATGAGCTTCATTCTCGTCGACCGGTTGGTGCTAACAACAGTATCTAACCAAACCACTTCAGATATTCAAAATATCCGGAACTCCGAGGATTTGGTTTGGTTGTGAAGACTTCTAATTTAGAGTTCTGTCAAGTTCGAAACCTCACAATTTCTATCAATTTTTATGGCTCAGCAAATGCGGGGCTCTACTCTAATTTTAATTAGACTCCTACCGATGTTATTGAGTTCCCAAGAATTAGTTGAACACATCAGGGAACATCGAGCTAGACAAGAGTAGATGGAGTTTTTTCCTTTTTTTCTTTTTTTTTTTTTTGGCCTGGGGGAGCTGTAATTTGACAGGTAGTGTGATATGTCTGTTTGCAGCAAAAAGCCAACCAATATAAGATGGAGATAAAAAAACATGGACGGGGCTTTCTGGGCCTGAGTTGCTGTCTAAAAGCCGATAATATCACGTGGGCCTTTCTTGGATTCCTGTAAGTGGAAAGTGATTAGATCTTGCATATTGGAGAAGAAACTTTAGCATGGTTTGTTGTTATTCTTCAAAAGGAAAACGACTCCTCCGGAGTATTTTCATCTTATTTACACCCTCCTTTTTTATAACCACATTCTTTATTTGTCTTTAATATGTTAAGTTACAAGATTAACCTTTCATTTATATAGTCTTTGAATGACAGCGTTGTAAATTCACATTGCAAGATGAAGAAAAATGGAGCGTAAAAATCAATTACTCCATCAGTCCCCATTTTATAGTCTCAATTAAAAAAAATTTGGCGGTCTAAAAAATTTGTCCCACTTCAAAACTAAATGGGTAATAGTTAATGAATTTCCTCTTTTACCCTTACTTGTTTAAATTAGTAGTACAAAAAAAGTAAGAAAAAATAATGATTGAAGGGTAAAATGTGAAAATATATTTTCAAAAGTGCATTCTTCTTTTTAGGGGAAATCCCCAAAAGAAACTATTCAATGGGGACGGAAGGAGATACCTGTTTACAATTCCTTCTAGTTGGTTTTCGAAAGATGCATGCTGATGTTTGAAATCAATAAATTAAAGTTTTAAAGTCAGCCATGAGATAACCCAAAGGATTTTCATATCCCTAAAAGTGTTGTCAGGGGATCGAACAGGATTAATTCGAGCCAAATAATTAATTAACCTAATGCTAATAGATTTTATTATCAAGCGAATATATGTTTCAGAGAGTTTAGATACTTTATCATGTTAATACAAGATGCCCAATATATAATACTTTATTATTATATATGCCAAGGTGACCCCACGTAGTACTACACTCCAAAAGCATGATGCATGGTAGTTGCTAGCTTCAACTCTAGGTCTAACTAAATAAAGCGGATCAAAGACTACCTGCCCTGTTGGCCCATCTTAAAATTAAAAAGACTACGTACCCTCCTGTGTGCTCGTTTTTTTGTTATTAGCAATATTGCTGGTGATACAAATTTGGATATATATATCAATAATGTCTTGTGATGTGTCGCTGAACTTGATGCACGAACCTTTAGTTATATCTATCTTTTGCCGAATCTTGGGGAAAGAAAAACATGCATGTACGTATATATATATATATATATATATATATATACAACAAGGATCCAATGAGGGCTCCCTCACTTTGTTAGGGTGAGGAACTTTCATTTCCGGATTGAATTTCAACAATCCGAACCGTTAGATGTGTTTAAAACATGTTTTTAAGGTTCACCGCGAGGATTTGTAAAAAAAAAATACTCGGAAGGGCTTGATCCGATCAATTTTTGATAAAAAGTTATATATAGCGTTTTTATAAAAAATTGATCGCATCAAGCCCTTCCGTGTATTTTTTTTTTTTACGAATCCTTGTGGTGGACCTTGAAAACATATTTTAAAAATATTGAGCGGTTCGGATTGTCGAAATTTGATCCGGAAAGTTGGAAAAAGGCTAAGTCCCTCATTGTAGCAAAATGAGGGAGCCCTCATTAGAAATGCTCCCTATATATATATATATATGAGTTAAGATCGATGCCTGCCATAAAATATCATTTACTTGAAATCCAATACACTATCTCCTTTTATTGGATAAGCCAAATTAGATCTTTTCTTGTACTACTACTAACCAGCTTTAAACAGTATGCAAGGGAGTACTACATGCAGGGCCGGGCCGCCTAGCACATGGTAGGGTTTGAATCATGATCTATATATCTAATCAATGGAAGAATGTGGTTGTTAGCTAGCTAGAGAAGTCTCCAAAAAAGCAGTACCTAAGTTTTTGAAAATTTGATATTTCTCTAATTATTTGGAGATTTGAATAAACAACTAAAAGACACGTGCCCCCACCCCCATTCCTTCACCCCTCCCCGGATATAGTCTTGGATTTCAAAACAAAACACAAATACTTTTCTCTTTTTAACAGCAATCTTTTCCCTATTTGATTTACTTCTCTTTGGATTCTTTTCAATCCTTTTAATGTGTACGCTAGCTATATGAAAGCAGAGCTCCTCCTTTGTGTTGATAATTCCATCAAAAAAAAATAAAAAAATGCTCTTCTAGATATGTCATTTATCGAATTGTAACTTATTTTACTTATCGTTTTAGAGATCCTGTTTAGGGTTTATGTGGTATTTGGAAAGAAATAATTTTAAACATGTATATATCAAGAATTTGAGTGCGATAATGTAGTTGCATCGTGGTCCGGATCATGAAGGAGTATCAAGCAGAGGTCATTGTGACGACTGAGCAATCATAGTGAAGTTTGATGATATATTATATCTACGTACTCCGTTATCCAATTGAGCTAATTAAAACTAGGTTACGTAGGAAACAAGATTCAAAGAGCTATACAACTTTGTCTAAAATATATATATATTTCCCCATTCATACTTGGTCTCAGTCAAAACGTTAAGAATTTAAGAATTTCGAAAGTCACTCGAGCAACTTTTTTGCTCAAGAGAAGGTCGGGCCGGTGACTTGTTGTAGGAGATCAATCAAACAACACCCTAATGCACACAAGCACAAGTAAATCGAAATCACAAGCACATATGCAAACACAAAGAGATTTACGTGGTTCAGCCTCAATGCCTACCACCATATGGGGAGAGTTTTTTTTACTATGATGAACAATATATTACAATGAGGAGACATTCTCACACTCAACTCTCTCTAGTTCACTCCCTTTTGCTATCTACACACACAAAGTACATAAATTTTTTTAATATTTTATATCCCATGAAGTAAACAAATCCCTTTCACTATTATACCGTATCCATTTGCTATATGTTCGGGTAATACTTTCCATATGGTTATCTTGACCCTGGAACAGATGTTCAGCTCCATTGTCACCTTCTAATTATATATCAAAATTTTATCGGTAGATCATTTCTCTTGATTGAGTCTTGAATGGAACAAAGGCAACAATGCAAAAAGAATTTTTGCGTTCCATTAAAAATATGTAATCACATTAGTTTTCCAAAGGATAAAATCTGCTAAAAATCTTCCTCATTTGATAATATCAATCAGTGATTTTAGCAAATGTTGATTTTAGTACATTCTATTATTTGGAAAACTCATTAGTAGAAATTATTTTTTATAAAGCTATTAACATATATTTGTAGGATAATTAATTAAGAAAAGAAATGAATACAGGAAACCATGCATACACTTGGAATGAGTGATTAATACAAAAATATATGAGAAGTGAGAACGACGTAAATTGTACCTATCATTGGAACTTGTTATTTCTTACTATTTTTTTGCTTATTTTCATGGATCCAATATTCTTACGTGAGGTTAGTTACTAACATGCATAAGGTTTTTTTTCCCTAACTATTTTTCCGAAAGAGATATAGACACTTCCTTTTAAACTTAAAGAGACAAGAAATAGTTCATTTAGATTTTAGAGGTAGTTCATGTAATCACATTTTTTATTAGGGATGGCAATGGGGCGGATTGGGGCGAGTTTTGATGATCCAGGCCCCAACCCTAAAATTCCCGAACGACCCCCTAACCCGCCCCCTAACCCCGACCGGGTAATTTATGAGTACCCCCACTCCCGCCCCTATTGGGTATCGGGTTTAACACATATTAAGAAAGTATAGTTTAGACTCTAATATTAATGAGCGCAAATGATAAAAATTCACAAAATAACTATCACAATTTAACCGAAATCTACTATCTAATGTTGTATTTTAGTTGTAATAAATAAGATTGGATTCATATAAGGGAGAAAATATAACTTCATATGTACATATAAGCTAGAGTATATAAATATAATTATACATATATGTCAAGGCGGGGGTGACCATACCTATCTCTGCCCCTACCCTAACCCTGACGAGTTTTGTAAAATCACCCCCTCCCCCTATCTGTTACCCAAAAGGATAAAAAAAAATCCTAGCCTATCTCGACGGGATAGGACGGGTTGAATTGCCATCCCTATTTTATTCGACTTCCTGATGTATGGAAATCAAAGAAACAAATTGCAATTCTATTTTTTATATGCTCAAGGGCTTATTCAAGATTTAGTAATGATGCAACTATTTGTTTGTTAAAGATGAGTTAAGTTACATTTGAGGTTGTCTAATTTTCTACAATTTCCAAAAAAAATTTTACAAAAAGACCACATCCCCGGCCACTTCCTATTTTTCATTTTGTTCAAGGATTTTTTTGAGTTCGGCTCATATTGTTATGAGAATTTGTTCGCATAGGGCTAGGGCTAGGGCCTGGCCCCCAAAAGGTCTAGGCCTAGGCCATCTAAAAAACTAAAAAAATTAGGGGTACTCTCATATATTTTAGTATTAGACTTCAATAGGAGTCTTTTTTAGGCCTGATCCACAAAAAGTTTTACATGAGAAAGTCAGCCTATCTCAAAGAGGCAGCCCAGAAAAGAAAAAATGGTAGCCCAACTCAGTTTTATAAGCCCAAGAAAGCAGAAACCGAAATATAATTAAGAGCCTAACTCTTTAGTCTCTTTTAGGCTAATAAACTCTCACACCCCTTTCTTTTATTATCATGATCTCGAAACCCTCCCTCGCTATTCCTCTCTCTCGACACGAAATATTTTTAGGGCACAATTTTTAGCTTAGACCTAGGGATTCAAAACTCTTGGGCCGGCCCTGCATAGGGCATACCAGTTTCTCGAAGGTTGGTTTCCATCTCCAACTACTTATGCGTCTACTTCTTTTTACTAGCATTGTGCATATTTGATGCACGAAGAAGAGAACATCAATATATGAACCCCTTTTCTTCTACTATCCCGTGCATCGAACGGACACAACTCTAATTAAACTTAATTGGTTGTACTACTCCAAAGACTGTTCGTTTTGATAGTTAATTTCTACACTAAACCGCGTAAAGGCTACAACTTGCTGCGGGAAAAAACATCCAGCTACTGTCATCCGTGTGATTCAGGTTAGTTGTCTACGCTTTCTTTGTTGGGACTGAGTTTTTTTTTTTTTTTTGTTTGCTGATGATCTGAGTGTTGCATGCATCGTTTCCGTGAACTTTTCAATTGCTTATTGGGAGTTCGTTTTTTTTGGCTGATTAAATGATCGATTGGTTCCAAGCATCGTTCCTTGAAATAACTTCGCGCATGATGCTATGTAATGTAAGTGATCCGTTCGATGAAATGACTGAATGTAAATCATGACAGATACAGAGTGTTTTTGTAACCAAAAACCATAACAATACTGCATAAGTCACCACTCCTTTGTTGGTGTCGCTTGGTATAATGGTTGTTCATTTTGTTTGACCCATCTCCAAAGCTATCCTGTCACAGAGAGTCAATCTAAGCCAAATGGACCTTCCTTAGATCTAGGACTGCCTTTGTAGCAGATTTCCTCTTTGTTGATTCAACATATGATGTTTCCATAATATTGATTTCATATTTGTCGGTGTTTGTTTAATAATATTATTTTAATTTATGCTTTATAAGATTAATAGATTTTTGTGGTTTTGATGTGTTGCACTGAAGTAGAGAAATGATATCTTTTAGTGCTTTCTGGAGATCTATACACAGATGACAGACCCTATTCATCGTCAAAACCCCAACAGAGAATCTTTAATAAACACTTGGTTCTCAGACTTTTCCCATACACTGAGATCCCAACCTATGAAGCACCAGTACTCCCAGAGATCATACCCATGTCAAACACTCGGGGGACAAGGCCGACACCATAGGTAATATTAGATATTCATCAAAAGTATTTTCCTGGATAAAATATTTTCTTCAAATGTATTATGCCAAAGGTGTAATATAAGATATGTGTATGTGTATAGCCTATAGGCATACACCATCGGTAGCTAATGCATTTGATAGGAGTCCAAACGTAAATATTTAGTGGTTGCAATTTAGGTTTGCATAACAAAAATAAATATTTGAAAAAATTATCGTGTCAGTTCTCTATTTTTTTGACAAGTGTCGTGTCTCGTAATTGTATCTGTTATCGTATTCGTGCTATAGTTTTCAAAGGGTGTCTTGTGACCTTTTAATATAGGCCTTCCTAGCACTTCTTTTTTCTGGTGATTGGTTGGCCTGTTTGGTCAGTGTTTAGTTTGAGATAAACAACTCATCAGTGAAGTGTAATGACCACTAACAAATATGTGAGGTCCACATTTTAACTCCTAAGAATGGCGGTGCACGCAGGGAAGAAGCCAGATATGTTGATGAGTGGGCTCAATTTGGTCAAAGATAATTTGGTGTATAACAATCGTCAAAATAATTTTCTTCCCTTAACATCGCAAATACTCGTCGTAAGATATGAATATGATTTGAAAAATATACTGATGACTATTCAAGTTTGAAAGTAATCCACTATAGCCATATTAGAATTCGTCCTAAATGTTTTTATTGATACACACATGATTTTTATCATTTATCCATCGATTTATTGTTCAATTACACGTGATTCTACACAACTTTCATTGCCAGAATAATTTTCTTTATTATTTGATTGGTGTTTGGGGAAATTTAATTAGTTTCATCGGGACCTGAAGACAATACTATATTTTGAATGGGACAAACTTATAAAATAAGCATCAAATATGGAAGTGTTAAATAAGTGACCATTTACTCCTTCCCCCCACGAACGCAATTTTTCCCTTATTAGTATAAGCAGCCGCATGTAGTTTCAAGTTTCAACTAAATTTTGAAATGCAATTCGGCATGTGACATGACAAACGAACAATTTATTACTTAGCTCTGTGACACCTAACATATTTCAAGCCCACCAAACATCTTCTTCAGTTACTTTCCATGATAGAGGAAAGCAACAATGGAAGAATCCATATCCATGTCCCTTTTACCATGAAACACTACATACTCTCACTCACATTATTGTAGTACATGAAAGTGAAATCGATACCCTTAGTTCCCCTATTCTTTTATTCTTCTTTCCTTCTATAAATACATTAGCCGTTCGTGCGGTCCTTGATTTGTATTTCATGGACGCCACCAGCATTGGCCTTTCTAGAAAGAGAGAGGTGGACACCAGGGTCATGGTGAGTACAAGAACAATTGAAGAGAATCGAATTGTTCACACCCTGTACGTTGCTGTTCATAAATGCCTTCAATGGAGGTGACGAAATTGCCGCAGGAGTCTTGTCACTTTTTCCGTTGTTCTTTATCCTCCCTTCTTCGTTACTGCTGTTGCTGTCGTCGCTTCCGAGTTTTCCACCACTTCTCGAACCTCTGGGATCACCTTTCATGTGAAGGCCATGAAGATTTCCGCCACCAAACTCATGTTTCTTGTGGGAATTAGGGGTAGGGCCTAACTCCATGATTGCCCCTTTGTTTTCACCTGCAATTGTGATGACCCTCATCCCGAACTCTTCAGAATCAGATAGCTTCTTGTAATGGTTGCCATTTTCTCTTGTTTTCTTGTCTCTAGTTAGGTCTCGCTTCCCATTCATGGCAATTCCAGGGCTATGGTTCCCGCTGACGTACCCCTTAGGTGTACTTCCAATGGTTTCTTGGACCAGAATAGTTTTTTGCTCAGCTTCTGGAGGAATGTTGGGATGGTTTTCCATGTCAGACTTCAATTGGGCTGGGGGTAGTGTTAGTGGAGATGGTGGGGGAGCGAGGGGATTGATGCGAGGAGATGGGACCTTAGGGGGTGGGGATGGGGTTTTTGGTTGAGGTAATTTACCAATTTTGGGGGATGGTGTTGGGGTTGGCAATCGAGCAATCACGGTGGCTGTAGGGGCAGCGACAGGTGCAG